>BGZK01001449.1:0-150756 GCA_005406025.1 Eumeta japonica
TAGAGATTTTACGTCACAAGAATGAGTTCAATATTCCAAGGATCTACATTATTATTTATAATAAAAGGTGTTTCTTTGAAGTTAGCAAAAACAGGTGAACCGGACAAAGAGCGCGGTGAAGCGCGAAGGATTCCCGCCCGCCCCACACCCGGCACGCCCCGCGCCGTCTGTACCGGCAACGTCTTTAAATATTCTTTTATCCGACTTCAAAAAACGAGAAATTCTCAATTCAACTGTATTTTTTAACTTATCTCTATGAATATTCACATTTTTATTAAATTGGGAAGTTAATGTTTTCCATTGAGTTATGAAAATCGAGTTTTCAACAGACTTCCTAAAAATTTTAATCTATTTAGCTTTGTAGAATTTGATAAATGTCGTAAATAAAATTAAAGAAAAGTTTTTCTGGTATAAATTTTGGACTACTGTACTCATCGATACCAAAATCTAATCAGAAGCTCAACTATGGTAACTATTATCCTGTTTGGTCGTGACGTAAAAATTACATTACGAAGATATAGGCTACACGAGGCTACATCATTTTAAGGTACCATAATTTAACCGCAGCTCTTTTCTTAAAAAAGTTGCATCGATTATAGCAAACTACTTAAAAATCAGTTTATTTCTAGAAGATGTATCGTCAGAGAATTTTCGAGTGTTTTTTTTAATATTTTTAAACTTTGCTACTGGTATATTTAAATATCTAATCAGCTCTTGTAATTAAAAAACAACGTTCTTCAGCGCAAAAATGCATTAAAATTGGTTAATTCCTTCGAGAGATATAATTAACGAAATATTCGCAAGTAAGTTTTTTTCTACATAATTTATAAAATTCTTTTGGATGATTAGTACTCAGTGATTTTTTGTATAAAAGCTATTAAAGTCGAAAAGCTCATCAAAGTCGAAATAGACGTTTGAAAGATATCGTAGTTGAAAAATTAAAAATAGTCATTTTTTTAAGTAAATCTAGAACTAGAACTCGAAGAGCTCTAAACGTATTACATATAACAATATTTATGCACTCGGAGACCTAAAATTAGCACTAAAATCAATTTCTAAAGCTTGAAAAGCTCAATAATTTACTGCTACCTATATTTTTGAACGCTTTGAACTCGGACGTAGCAAGAAAGTTCAGGGATGGCTTGCAAGGTTAACCCTGTTTTAAATTTTTAAGCCCGGAAATCTCAGACACATGAACAACAGAATTTTTGTATTGTTACCACTTCAAAACTTCCTCTCATTTTTAAGCTATTTTGACTTTTTTTTTCATTTGAAAGGTTCTACTCCTAGGTTGGTCCAATTGTTGTTAGAACTGAGATCAGATAATTGGATCCATGAGGAATCAATCGAACTTATCAAATATTATAGGTACACGCATAGCGATTTGGGTAGTTTCTACAAATAAGTCTTTTATTTTTTTTTCGGAAAATGTCATTTGGTGAAGTATTGATGATGAAAAGCACATAAGCTATCAGTAAGTTTCCACAGAACTCATTGTACATTGCGTCTGTTTGTTCATAGAAAACGAATTACATGAGGGCTTTGCGATTGTTTTTTACGGCCGGCGGTGGACGTGCATGGGTGCTTATGTGTGTGCACGTGCGTGCGTGGATGGGTGTGTGCGTGCGTGTGTGTGTCTTAAAAAATATTGAAAAATATTCAAATTTTATTTGAATATTTTTTAAACTACCGATAAATTTCTAAATCTAAATACTGGTAACTCTTCAGCCTAAAAAACCACATCGATCGTTCAAGATCGGTGGGTTCGGTCGAGAGACAGGACACAGTAAACGAAAAAATCTAAAAAAAAATTACAAAATAATATTTGAAATTCTAATGGATTGATGTTTGGCACTGAGTCATCTTTTTCTGTTTAAAAAAAATGCGTTGGATGCCCTAAACCAAACAAAAGCGTTCGAAACTATAGTGGAAAGATACGTGAATGTAATAAAATATGAAAAAAATACCTTCTAAAACCAATTTCAATAATAGTTTAAACGGACTTAAAAAGCAGGTAATAAGCTGTATTTGGAGTCGGGTATCCAGATAATTATCCAGATAAAGATAAATTAGACAATCAGTTGTATCTCCTTAAAAATAGATCTTTTTGATTCAATATTTAACATTTCATATTAATTTTTATAGATTTTCTAAAATCCCTTGATTTCCTTGGGTTTCCATCATCAGATCCTGACTTTGTGACTATGGGACTACTTAAAGACTACGCTTCTAAACAAACAAAAAATTCTAAATCGGCCTACAATTGACGAAATTATTGCTAAATATACAGAAAAATAAATACATATAGACAAACATAGAACCTCCTCCTTTTTTGAAGTCGATCAACAATTAGAACATACATTTTCGAAAGTGAAACTTCTGTAGAATTGTTGTGATTTGTAACTCGATGAAACGAAAATGCGTCACGACAGCGACAAATACATGAATATATAAGATAATCCGGCATGAGAATGAGGTAAAACACATTTGTATCCTCCACACTTTCGTCTCCTAAGCATTGTACTTTTATATACACTTATACTTTGTCGAATTAAAGCGAAAGAACAAGTGTCGGTGTGTATCTATATTGCACACTGTCTGATACTTGTTCTCATCCAGTGTTCATACATGCGTGTTAGCTTTGGAAGAAGGAATTGTATAGTGAGTATAATATACACACATAATATTTGAATATTTTCAAATATTTACACAATATAATAATAATAAATATTATAAACTCAGACCTATTTCCCAGAAGGGAAGGTACTATCTTTGCATATCTCTCTTGCCTCACTGACACCCATAAATCTTTTCATGCATGCTCGTCGTTTCGGGTGCGTAAAAATTGGCTTTTTTTTAAAATGCTACCAACAGGGCGACCCTTGCTGAACTTTCCATCACACACATTCGCTCTATAGATTTGTTTTGTCAGTCTACTTTCATTCATCCTTTCCAGATGTCCAAACCATCGTGACATACCTTTTTCTACTCTAGTAACTACATCTTTCTTCAACCACAACAGTCTCTAACATTACTGTTTCCACATCTATCTTTCCGAGACACTCCACACGTACTAAACAGCGGTCGCATCTCCACTGTATTGATCCTACTTTCATTTTCTTCTGCCATACCCAGCTTTCACTACCATACATAAGCGTAGGGATCAAGACTCCACTATGGATAACCGAGGGCACTTGTCGTGAGACGCTTTTATTATTCATAATAGCGTGTAAGGCCCCATTCACTTTATGTCCCGCAATCACTTTTCTTTCGATATCTCTATCATGTTTATCGTCATTAGCAAACAGACTACCCAAGTATACAAATTCTTTCACTTGTTCACTTTCTCACTTTCTATAAGAATATTGCATTCAGTCTTGCTTTCGCCTCTTTCAAACACCATCACCTTAGTCTTACAGACATTTATTTTCATACCCTTTTTCTTAACAGAATAATTCATTTTACCATTTTCTGCAGCCGGCACGCCGACGACGCAAGGATTACTTGGTCGTCGGTGTACAGGGAGCATTTGACAGATAGCTCATCCATCCTTAGTCTATACTCATATTCTTTCAAATTATACAGACAGCTATCCATGAACAGATTCAATAGCCACGGTGAAGCTACACATCCCTTTCTGACACCCCTGCGGATGTCAAACCGGTCAGTCCATGCCCCATTTATTCTGACGCGAGCACTGGAGTCTCTGTATAGAGATTGCAGTGCCTGTATCAATCAGCTACTCACGCCATGCATGGATAGGGTTCTCCATAGATCATTTGTTTTCACTCTTTCATAAGCTTTTTCCAGATCTACGAAAGTACAGAAAACCTTTGGGCCATTGGCCAGAAACTTTTCTGCAATGTTTCACAGAGAAAAAATTTAGTCCGTACACGCCATCCTTTTAGTAATTTCGCTTGTACGCCTCAAATGTTTTCAGTTTCATCCATAACTCTTTCGATAATGATTTTGGCGTACAGTTTGCCAACGACCCTGAGGAGGTTTATAGGCCGGTAACGTGTGCAAACCTGCCGCGAGCCTTTCGCTTTGTAGGAGGCAGGATGATTGCTTTGCACCAGTCATTAGGTACCCTATTACTTTTCCAGCATAACAATCTTTATAATCCTGTCTTAACTACAAAATTGTACCGTTATGTGTAGTAATCAATAAATTTCATTCTTATTTCTTACTGCTCATAGATCACATGTATTACTTCATTAAAATGTAAAGTAACTATTAAACTTGGTAAAAATGTTATAAAGAAAATACCTTATAATTATCCTACTCCTGATAATCTGTATTCATCTCATTCTCTCGTAGGTTATTTTTCTAAATTTTCATTTCTAACGTGTGTAAATTGCACACACAAATACATCTTTCCGAGAAGAGGTCACATCGCAGCAGCCGCAGCTGGTATCTAACAAGTTCTAGAGATTGTAAGACAATATGACCTCGCTATTTTGCTTAAAATTTCCACGCGTTCATTAAAAAGCAACTACTTAGTACTACTTTGGGTACTTCAACGTGACGACGGTGGCTCGGGCCGGCCGTCCTCGACGAGCACGTGTCTCGCCTACGAACCGTCGGTGAGTCAACACGCTGGCCAGCCGGCGGGCGCCGCGCGGGGAGCTGCGTCGTCGCCGCTGCCCGGCACCCCGAGGTCACCTCGGAACTGACCACTCGATCGAGACGTATCACTCCATTCTAGATTACGTATTAAAGAACCATCGACCTTTAATACACGTATTGTACACACTTTTATTAGCTTGACCTGTATGTATGTAACGGAATCTTTGAGTGTAATTTTCACTAATTTCCAGATATCGGATTAACTTAAAATTTACACAAGTGTCAAGGACCGATGACAATACAATAATTTTATATTTTGAATTTTGAACAATAAAATTTGGAAAAAAATTAATTTCTAAAATTTTATAAAATTAGAAAGTAATTGAAAATTCGAAAAAAAAAAATTGGGGACTTAAAACTTAAATCTAAAAATTTTAAACAATTAAAAAAAATTAATTGAATAATTTTGGAATTACAAAGAAAATAGTACAAATTTGGAAATTTAAAAAAAAAAACACGAATTTCTGAAATTTCGTAAAATTTGAAAGTAAAAAGTTGAAAAAACTTGTGTATGTCACAAGTATAAACTGTACAGCGCAACTATATGTTGAACGCTAAATTTTCACACAATTTTGAATTCACCCAGCCAATATAATATGAGAAACGTGCTGAGGGCTGAGAAAGTGCTGAAAAATCTCTTGTCGATAGCGTCAACTTAAGGTCAACCTCATATAGCTACGGCACCGCTGAAAGACGAATGCTGTCATTGATAATGCAAGGTTGTACCTTGCATTATCAATGTATAATGCAAGGTACAACCTTGGTTGTATCAATGTTGTGTTGTATTTGTCTGGTACTCGGTTGTTTGCTGCTGGACAGGCTTATGTGGCTGAAGTCGCGGAAGGTCACTAAATGGAATTCAAATAGAAGAACTTGATTGCTCAAAGTTAACAGGGAAAGTTCTATGAAATAACGATGCGTTAGATAAAATGAAAAGGTTACGTAGACATGAATGACATAAACTTAAATTTATTGCCACACGTAAGATATTCTAAAAACCAAAGCTGTTGGATATAAATACTGTTGATATTGCGGAGACTAAAAATTTAGAAAATAAATTATAATAAAAAAAAAACTAAAAAACACGCTTTGATAGCAAACATAACTAAAAAATAAAAATTATTTTAACTTATGAAGAGATTAAAACTAAAGTTATTAACAAAATTACTATAATATATAATAATACTATAGTATTTCAATATATAGTAAAAAGCGTGGAGTGCAATTTTCTATATTTTCATAATTATTCTACTTTTATAAATATTTATCTATGGAATACTTAATTATATCATTTAACATCAAGTACCTAAAGAATCAACTAAACCAAACTAAAGAAATTAATATACATACATAACTTTGGCAAGAAAAATAATAAAGATGTACGTTTCATTATCGATAAAGGTGATAAGGTAAAAAATCCTTACTACTAGATGCTGAAAAGGTCAGATAGCGTGTTAAATAATCTCACAATTGAAATACGGTCCCTTTGGCAAATGAGGTACTTACATACGTATACCAGATGCTTAAAAATAACGAAATGTATTGTGCATTTTATAATACTTGTAATTTATAATAACACAAGTCTACAAAAAAGAATTTTTTTTTGGATTTCTGTTCTAATGCTTGAATTCTAATTTCAAACATCAAAAAACACTTGGATATCTATTTTCAACTCTTAAAGTTTGCTTTTATCTGATTTATGTTGATAAGTACGTTTTGATTTTTTTAATTGATTTTTATGAGCAATAATAAGCAACTACTTAGTACTACTTTGATTATCTTAATTGCAAATTCTGCATTATTTCTGAACGGCACTAGTGAGTGTTTACTTGTCTATTACTATTAAAAGAAAAGTCTATTACAGTTGTAGCAACCGACTTTTATGTCGTATTTAGTTAGAAAATGGCATCAAGACAGCGTAAACATGATGTTGATTCATTCTGTTTTATTTGTGGTGAATTTATCAAAGTAAGAAAAAAGTTTACTTTGGCAACAAATTTGAAGCTTGCAAAGCCTATGAGGCTTATTATAACCTCAAAATACGGAATTAAGATAAGAAATGAAAACCACAAATAAAACAAATAATGAGCTGTGATAATTTTACATAATTCCTTAATGCTCATGAAAAACAAGCCTGGAAGAGTCTGAAAGGAGTGGTCTATGGTTTTCTTGGAAATCACAGAGCCGAAAATTATAAAGAGTCGATTGAAAATATGCTTGAAAGTTTTAGATTGATGGGCTGCAGATGTCCCATAAACTCCATATGCTACATGCTCACCTGGATAAATTTAAAGATAATATGGGTGCCTATTCAGAGGAGCAGGGAGAACGTTTTCACCAAGATGTGATGGACTTTGAACGACGTTACCGAGGACACTACAACGAGAATATGATGGGAGATTACATTTGGGGATTAATACGACAAAGCCCATACAAACATAAAAAATCCACTAAAAATATTCATTTTTGAACTTGATTTTTGGTTATTACCTATTTGTTTACTATTATTTGTCAGAATTCTTATATAAAAAAGACTTTTATATTCAATTAAAACTTTTCTTATTGTAATTTTAAACAAAAAAAAAGTGTGTCAGCTCCGACGCACGAATGGAGTTTACTGCTTTAAGATGATATCGTACATATAGATTAGTATAATGGTAAATGAAAGCATCTATTATATATTATTCAAAGCATAATACACAATTCATTTATTTATGTTAATAGTAAAACAATTAATTCGTCATTTAAGAAAATATTGAAATAATTATATTATACAATAAAAATTTTAGTAAGATTGTTTTCTCTATCATTGACGTTATGTTGCGTAATGTTTATCACAGGAACAATAGCGGTATCATTAAACACTGAAACAATTGGTTTATGGTAACTAAAATATGATACATGAATGTCGGAAGATATATGTGTGATAAATCGTGAAAACATCGCATCAATAGTTGTACCATCTCTAGTTGTCCCTAGCGTTCTGTCAAAAATTAAATCTATGTTAAGTTCATCTTTCAGAAATTGTACTAAACGGAAACCATCTTTTTTATTAAAATCAATATTAAAATCTCCACAAGTATAAGTGGAAGTTCATGGTAACGTTTCTTCAATAGTTTTGAACCCCTTATATACACTAACAATGATTCGTGGAGAAATTCTATTATATTTGTCACATTCTGATTGATTGAAATGTAAACAGTAACCATGACGATTTATTTATTTCAGTAACCATGACGATAGCGTAACGTCATTTATCTAACACTTGATTTTACTCCATAAAATTCATAACTCGGGCCTAAATATGAAATCGATTCTTGGGAAACTCCAAAATTGATTAGATTGATAACCGGCGAACTGATATATATACAGTGAAATCTCAATAACTCAGACCTCGTTAGTCGAAATCCTCAGTAAATGAAAAGTGCATTTCCCTTCCGATAAACTAAATACGCGGTATCTCGGGTAGACTTTGTAACTCGAACAAAATGTTTCCCTACGAAGTATTGATAATACATATTTATACTCTATAACTCGAAGGGTTCTATAACCCTATAAGATTTAAAATTACTTATGCCTGTACAAGGTAATCCCATAGAATTTTTCAATTGCCGCTAAGAAAATTGAAAATTTCCATAAATTCAAGAAATGTTTGTTTTCGTACTGATTTTCAAAAATACAATCTGTATGTTATAAGGAGATTATATTACATAAAGCGTATTTCACTTTGTTCTCTATAGTATATTTTCTTTACTATACTACTATTTCTATAGAAAAGAAAATATATTGGACTACAACAAAATATAAATCTATTTACACGTTGTGACAATGTCTCTTTGTCCCTTCATCGGAGTTTAGTACGTAAACGTAATGATTCGTCACATATAGTAATATGCATTTAGTCAGTGTTTTAACTCCGTACGAGTTCCACGCGTAGTTAAGTGCACCTCTCTAATAATAGAAAATATATAAAAGTGAACATAAACTTTATTTAGTTTTATTTAACAAAGCCCCCAATAACCTACAAAATATACTATAGGTATATTTTGTTTCTTATACCACACTAGATTTTTCCCGCGACTCCGCCTGCGTAGACATAAAATGAATTCCTTCCAATTCAAGTTCAAAATATTTTTATTTCATAGGTCATCATATAACACTTGAGATACATCATAACATTTAAGGAATTTACAGTTTTTTAATTATTTCTACTTTTTTTTAATCACCATTCGTTCTTAAGGCAGTTATCCCTCAAGAAGAACGAGCAAGAAACTTGAGGATAGCTCTTTTCAAACCAATTATATAAAAATACAATCTTATATAAAAATATTGCAGGAAAAAACCTGTAGGAAGTCGAGCTCATTATGTCCATTTATCCTCTAAATATTCAGAGATTGTGTAATACCCTTTTGTGCAAAGTATTTGCTTAATAAATACTTTAAATTTGTATAAGGGTAAATTTTGCATATCCACAGGAATCTTATTGAGCATGCGCACACAGAGTCCCCTAAATGAATTTGTGACCCTATGCAGTCAACTAACGTATAAATACAGTTTAATTTTATTTCTAGTATTGAAATTATGTCTATCACTATTTTTATTAAAGCATTCTAATTTTTTTTAACATAATAAATTTTGATAAACAACTGTGAATTATGCCACAGTTATAATTCCAATTTTTTTAAACTTACTTTTAAGAGAAACGTGAGGTCCCAGCACGTAAATTGCGCGAATGGCCCGCTTTTGCAAAACGAAAATTCTGTGAATATCCACACCATGTCCTCAAAACAGGATGCCATATGACATTAACTTATGGAAACAGCCAAAATAAACCAATCAGGCGGTTATAATATCGGACATATTTCTTATTTTTTTAATTGCAAATTCCGCAGAGCTAAGCCTTTTCGCTAACTCACCGATATGAGGGCCCAACTGAAATTTATTATCTAAAGTAAGACCTAGGAATTCAGTAGTGTCAACAAGCGCTAATTTCTCGTTTCTTATTAAAATGGAACCAGATCCATTTTCACATTCAGGTGAATTTCACACATTTTATTTTCTCCTTATTAAGAAGTAAATTATTTAGAGTAAACCGTTTTTAACTTCTGGAGATAGCAATGTTCATATCGTCATAATCGAGTTGATTTCTTTTAACTTTAAATAATAAAGAGGTATCATTTGTAAACAGTACTATCCCATGAATATCTCTAACAACAACAACAGGGTAGGTAAGTCATTAATATAAATTAAAAACAGAAACGGACCGAGTCCTTCTTCGATCCCCGTAGACTCCCTAGATCATTCGAAGACTTCGATCCCTGTAGCACCCCCATGCGGACTACGAATCCAGACGATCTCGTGTTATTGACATCGACCTTCTAGACTCTATTAGTCTCAATATGATGCCAATAGGTCAAGTGCACGACTTGTAACTCCATAATGATGTAACTTTCTGATCAGTGTTTCGTAATTTACACAGTCGAATGCCTTGGAGAGATCACAAAACACTCCTATCGCATTCCGTAAATCCTCCCAGGCTTCAAATTTTTTTTCAACAAGCTCAACACTAACATCAGTTGTTGAGCGACCCCGTGTGGGACCGAATTGTTTTTTTGGACATCAGATTATTATTATGAAAATATAGTAAAAGTTGATTTAGGATAAACTTTCCAAAAATTTTATTTAATGTCTGCAGTACAGATGTAGGCCTAATGTTAGTGGGGAACGATTTAGTACTGCCTTTAAATATGGGAACAACTTTGCTTTTTTCCATCAGATTAGAAAACATGCCATCATCCAAACATTTATTAAAAACAAGCGCCAAGTGCGGTGCAATATAATCAATAATTGAGTTTACAATTTTAACTGAAAGACCATGGTGATCAGCAGTTTTTTTCATATCCAACGACTTTAATGCCTTAATTATGTCTTCCGAATTTATATATTTGAATTTTAAATTAATGTTAACAGGCGGAATATTTTCCTTCAATAAGGATTCAGCAAGAGCGGGAGATGAATTAAGAGATTTGGTAGTCAAAATTGGAATTTCAGTAAAAATGTTTCAAAGGCTTCCGCAACTTCGTCTTATATGTTGCCCTATCCAGAATTCTGCATCCGGATCCTGTTCTCGATGTAAATTTTTTCATTCTCGATTTCGATCACGAGCCTGATTTTGATTTTGACTCGGGTCTTGATCTAAAGTGATTTCGATTCCGTTCTCGATCCCGGTCCCGCTTTAAATTTTATTTGCAGTACTGTTTTCGAAAAATTATCGTGAAATCAATACACAGTACGCAATATTACTTGCGGACCTCCAGGTTATTGACTGTCAGTTACGGTAAGTTTCACTATAAAGTTTTAGAGTCGCAGCAATATCACCTTTCTCACCACCCCAACAGTAATACATGTTTGCATATTCGATAGCAGTGAAAGACATTGTTATTAAATACTTCAATATTAATCACACACAATCTTAGTTTCAAAAACGTCAATATCGTAAATGTAATTTATATCCTGTAAACTAACACTAATACTATACTATCACTTTAAAAAACTTTTTATCGTAAAAAATTAAAAAAACAGCGAATAAAAAAAAACCTAGCTTCAATGAAAGTTTGACGACTGCACATGGCTGTGCATCGCGGAGGACTGAAGGCCGCGCTTGGAAAGATGCATGATCGATTCTATATATATATATATATATATATATATATATATATATATATATATATATATATATATGTATATATAGTCGATACAACTTTGTATTGACTACATTTAAATATAAATATAAAACTTTATCGTTACAATGAGGACTCTCTGTTCCTTCACGAAAGGTCAGTACATAAAAAATAAGCCATCACATACAAGAAAATCTATTCAGGCCATGTTTCTGCTCTGTGTCAGATATTGTGGTGTGATTTACACGCGTAAATTTATATATAAATTTACGCGTGTACGCGTCAATACAAAGTTGTATCGACTACCATCAGAATGGTGTCCACATGCGTGTATTTACGTATGTGCGAGTGTGTATCATTCCACACACCTTAAACTTAATAATAACTCTTGAACAAATATCGATACTCGGCAGGTAGATTTTGAAAATTTTTGGATGACTTTCAAAAAAAAGGTTTAGTCGTTACTTTCTAAACTGTTAATCCGATCGATTTCAAAATGTAATCAGCTTTATCAATTATACGATGAGATCGATCGTGGAATGTTATTCGCATATTCAGATTACGCGAAGGACGAGGGCGAGGGCTTTTGAGGCTTTCAGCTTTTATAGATCTTTTTCAAGACTATATGTTCTCGTGGCGAAATGTAAAATACCTCTTGGCAATGTAGTCGTGTATGATGTGTACTAGATGGTCTGAAGCCGATAAAACATAGGGTTTGTGTATGAGACCTGCGCCTACCGAACTCCATGGTTACGTGGGGGGCTTGATATGGAAATGAGTAGTGAGGACGAAAGCCGATTTTTTTTTATACAGATCGTAGCATTTTTGACGGACAAAGGAGCATACAAACCACCAGAAAGAAGGTGGTCACCGCCGCCTATGGACACTCATAGTCCCAAAGGAATCACCAGGGCGTTGCCGGCCTCTTGGGTAGGCTGTGGGAGGGGGAGTGCACCACTGTAATTTTCTCTCATCGGACGAAACTCAATAGTGAAAGCTGTTTCTCTGCGTTTGTATATTGTGAGGGCGTGATATTTTACCGGTGTAGCCGGCCCATTTTCGTATTACAGCCAGGTCGACCGCAATATGGCTCTACCACCATAAGATATTCGTTTATTTTATTTATGCAAATACCGATTGTCTATATACTAGAAAAAAAATTGAAACGATGGACATATCAAATAAAGTGTTTAAGATTAAAACTACAGTGATTCGCGTATTAGATTTTTGATGTTTTTGTGACTGATGTGAAATCGTCGCCAAAAAGTTTACCTAAAACCTTTATTTACTAGACGTGCCATTCGATTCATAGGCCCATTATAAACGCAAATTTTTGTTTATTTGATACTTTGGATAAATCTGTTTGACCGAGGACCGGGTCTAGCACACGTCGATCCGAAACGTTTAAGAATGTCTGTAAACCTATTGAATGCTTTACATAACAAATAGTCAATTACTTGTCTTCATGTTGCTATAGGCGTTTGATGATTTTTTCCTAAACCACTTCTAGACAGTCGCGTGCACAAAGAATGCAGATAAGGTATCCAAAGTTAAAAAAACTTATCACATTTAGCATTGTTTCGATCGTTGGCCCACCGACAGTGGCTACCTACCCTACCTGATTTTTACTGTATGACAGATTCTTCTGGAAAAATTATGCAATAGGAAGAAGTTTTTTTTTTTGCGCGCTTTTAATATTGTTGAACATTAACAATATGGCAATTTCTTTTAGGTCGATCGCAATTTGATTTAATACAAGTATAGTGGGTGTCAAATTTAGTTCTGCACAGTTCCACAATAGTTTCAAACCCTTTAATTTTGTAAATTCTCTCTGATCTCTAAAGAATTGTAGACGCTATCGTGCTGATGAGCCCCGTGTTATATTGTGTTTATATATAAATACACACATATATAAAATCATATATACTTTCTGACTCAGCTCGTCGAGTTAAGTCCGAAAACAGCAAAATTTTTCAAAAGTTGCGTTAGATTTTCATGAAATCTACAAAAAATGATTACTGCGAATTTGTGTCGCGGTTGAGAATCAATGGATACCGACGTAATAAACTTTTGTACGAAATACGAATTACATTGGGATGAGAAATACCCGGCCGGACCGCGTAACGACCGTACGGCGATCGCGGACGTCGCGGACGACGAGCGCGGGCGCGGGCGGCGCGGGCCGCCGATCGCTCGTATCGGAACAGAAAATGATCTCAATTGTTCGTTATCATATCGGCCTGCGGCCGTTCGCTCGGCTCGGCGCGCCTTCTTATCGTGCCGTAGTGTCTGTACGAAGGGACGCATCTGTACCGACACCGCGAGCGGCGCGTCGCGCCCGCGGCTCGGGCCCGGGCCGACTTGTAGGCGGCGAATTGGATTCTCGTGAGGTCCGAACGCGTATTCGAAACTGAAATGTCGTTCGTGAAATATTTGTATTTATTTATACGCTGGAACACGATACGGTGAATTCCTACGTGGGACTCGACGGGCGCCGTCTACCAGCTCGAGACCGCGTGACGCGGGTCTGTGCATTTGCCTGCGCGTTCGTCTTCGGAAGCTCTTCTCGGATCGTGTGGAAATTGTCACATAAAGCGTTTTTTTTAATATACGATATATACATACATAAATACATGCATACTTACATACACATATAAATATACACGATTATAAATTTAAAGGAATAAACAATAACATATACTGAATTAGTGTTTTTCTTTCGTCTAACATTTTTCGTACGACATGAAAAATATCGCACCAAAACACTAATTTCAAATTCTCAATTTTCAACCCTTGGCAATTGTCGAACGGCTTTCATGTGACACGATACGGGTGCACCCAGCACACGACGCTGTCACACGTTAGATCTAGGACATCAGCATGTCGAGTGAGACAAGCTTTTAATGAAAACGTGACAACAGTCGTTCTCCACCAGTCTTTTCACTCCGGATTCAGAGGCCTCAACCTCCATGTTTTCCATTTTAAATATTACAAATATTCTCGCACTGAAAAATCATAATCTCAAAATAGAAACTATTTTAAATTTCCGAAGGCGAGTGAGAAAGAGACATTAACCGTCACTCGATGCGTTTCATCATTTTGTATATGGGAATGACACATTGTAAATTGTGTCATGTGATAATATCCACATAGATCGAGAATCGCCTTCCTTATCGATCTTGTAATACTCTAATTTTTAGAAGTCGGATTCTTTTTTGATAAAGGATGAGACTGTCGTATTGAATTTTTTCTTATATATTTTTAAGCTACATGAATCCTAATTTGCATATCAATTTAGCGAAGGAATTGAACCATCACAAAATAAATCTTTAAAGTACGACATTAATTTTATAATTGTTATAGATTGATTCTAGACTGACATACATTTTATTTGCTATAGGTCAATTTTATTCTTGCCGCACGCCCATTTCTAACAGCTAAGTTCTAATTGAAGTTGTTCCGCTCAGGTCTGTCCGGCTCAATGGCATTTCGTTTTGACCGGCCCACGGCGAAGCAAGGGAAGGCGACACTAGAATTATTTCAATTCAATTTTAGTTCAGATCCAAATTTCGGAAATCGTTTAACAGATTCTGTAAAGCTTTTAACAACATTTAAAATATAGGTTACGACTGTCATCATTAAAGATAGTTATTCGTTTGTGAAGACATCGACGACGAAATGTCTATAGGTGCCGATTTCTGTAGGTCTAGAATAAATAATTGCAAACGTGGAGACTGAAAATAAACGGTGCTACTATCGTGGTAGGTACAGTTTGTGGCAAAAAATGTCGATAAAATAGTAATTTAGCGTTCACCCTTTCCGCGCTGTACGAAGGGCACGCTCGCCAGCTGAGTCACCGGCGCCCGCCGCGTGCGATAGCGCGCGCGCCCGCGCCGACCCGCGATTTTCGCGAGCTCTCCCCTTTACAGATCCTGAGGGCTCCAGTGATCAAATCGACGATACGGATTCAACAGAGGTTCTCGCAACGGACCTAACAAGGATGAGTGTTTGTTATAAACCTTTTATTTTATTCTGTCGCTCACTTCCACATAAGCTATTCGATTAGACGTAATTTTCCAAACCTGTCTAACACTAATTTCCTACGCCTAACAATAACAATACAACCGAGAAAAGCTGCTGCGCAACGTCCGATAACAAAGCGATTCGAGAGCTACTTCTGGATTATCTTCGAGGCGCTCGTCGCTGTGCGCCACGACGTGCTGTCGGCCGACGGCCGTTGCGCAATACCGGGTGAAACGATAACATGCGCGAGACCTGCCACAGACCATTGAACCTACTGATCCACCCGCGGGAACGCCGCATGCACTTTTATTTATTTAAATAATTAATTTATTTGACTTTCTTGGATTGTTCTAACTTCGATTAGTTTGATTTAAATTGCCACGACTATTCCATAAAAATTTAAATCAAATTAATCTTAGTGTAATTAATAGTTTCAATGAAATCTTCGGAACAAGTCAATGTTTGAAGATCTATGGCTAGTCGAGGCTAGATAGATCGATTTAATCAAATTGCTGTGGTGGGGTAGTCAGTAACTTAAACATGCTAAGCACGAGGTGACGGGTGCAATATTTCCTTTTGAATGTGGGCGTAGATGGGGTGCGGAACTCTGGGTCGAGAATCTGTACATTTCGGGTCGGCTATGTGCTCAAAGGAAACGCGGCAGGGACGGTGGGAAGGACCGGCCGCACGAAGCGCTGCTGCCGGCCGCGAGTCGTCCGTGCGCAGGCGCGCGCCGGGGCGGCGCGGGCGGGGCGCACGCCGCCGCCAGTATCGACGCGAGGCTCGGGCGCGGTGCGCGCTCCGTCCGGCGCCTGCTCACCTCGCGTTACGTAAAGTGTCCGCGACCGCGACATGGCCGACCCCGGCGCGCCCTCCCTCTGCAGCGTCCTCGACCCCCGTGAGTGCGCCGCCCCCGCCGCCCCCTCGCGCTTGACGCTTAGCACGCTTCTCTCTCTGTCGCCACTAACCCGCTAACACGCAGCCTTCTATTGCAGATGCATGGTTCGACCCGCAGAGGCTGCACCCCAAAGGTGAGTGTGCGGCCCGCGCTCGCCGCGCCGCCTCGTCGAAGCCTCTCGACCGGTGCTCCGTTGCACTAACTCCCGTCGTGTCATGGCGACACGATGTCGCGGCCGGCTCCAGCCATCGCGTAACGAGTCGTTGTCGAGGCGCATTCGCGGGGCTGCGGCCGCCGTCCACTCCTCCCCGGTGCCTATATCGAAACGTACCGGCGTCGCGGTTAATTACAACGTAGTCTATATATAGTCGCTCAGTCGGTACACGATAAAAGGCTGTATTTCTTTCGTAAATTATTAATTTGACAAGTTTTTTGTTAGAATGAGAAAACATTTTTCACGAGATCAACGGCCTCTAAGAATGTTTAGATTTTGGCTCGTTGCCTTACAATCAAAAAAAAAAAACGATGCAAAGCTATTATTTTCCATTAAGCTAATGGAATAAAATACTTTAGAACGTTTAAATGAGAGCGCATTCATTTTACTTCTAATTAAACGGTAAGTATATAAGATCGCGCTCTCGTCCCATCGACTCTGGCATAGTGGAAAGCAAACATTTGTTTGTAATGCGGCCGCAAGAATTCGCAAGTAAACGACACCGACCGCGCTCGCGGTCCAATAATTGCACGTCGCGCGCTCGCTCCCGGCCGGCGGTCGTCGTTCGATGGCGGCGGGCGGCCGGCGCATGCGCGCGCCGTAGTGTCAAGGTGCCGGCGGCGGCGCTGCCAAACTTAAATTGAGCTCTCGCCTCCTAATGATTCGTTCCGTCAAATTCTCTATCGATAACCTCGATCGTATTGACATCTGTCTTGACATAATTTTTCCCGTTTGTCAGTTTCTGCCAGTGGGAGAGGGTACAGTGGTCTTCGTAGGCGTGTCGTATGACTAATATTTTACACACTTCTGAAAACTTCTACTACTCCAGCTAATCTGTTCGTCACGGGTTTTCATGTTTAAATGGAAAATATTCGTACCCACCCGTGAGTCTCGGTCGGTCTTATTCCCTCTGATCCTACAGATGTTAAGTTCACAGGCGCGTTAAGTTCTCACATGCATATGAGACTCCTCTACTCCAAGGAGGCGATTCTCGGGCCGCGTGATAACTGTCACACAAGACAATTTTCAAAAGTGCTATTTCCGTATGCAAAGTGACGAAACATGTCAAGGAATGGTTAATGTCTGTATTCTGACTCACCTATGGAAATTTACAATATCTTCTATTAAGATTGTGGATTTTTAACAGGTATGAGAATATTTGCACTATTTAAAACGGAAAAGGTGGAGGCTAAGACTGTTGGGGGATGGCAGGCGCCGCGCCGACTGCGAGTCGTGTTTTCATTATAAGGTTTCACTCATCATATCGATCTTCTCATTTAACATTTGATAATCCGTGCCGTGTGCTAGGGTGCTCCTGTTGCATGCCACATAAAAGGACTTTGACAATTGTCAGAGATTGGAAATTGACGATACTGAATTAATGTTTTCGTTTGATATTTTTCATTTCGTATGAAATAAAAATATCAAATGAAAACACTAATTCAGGATTTATTATTAGGTTTATTCAATTAAATTTTGCAATCTATTATAAAGTGAAAAAAATGTCTCATGTAATACGTTCCGCATGACTCGACAATCGCCTGCCCGGCCGCTCCACCGTGATAGTCGCGGCGTCGGGCCGCAGCTTCACGTAAATAGGTTCATAGCTAGGGCTCATGGGCGCGAGCCCTAGGGCGCGCTGCGCAACCTCGAGACGACGCAGTCGGATCTGGGGATTTATTTATTTATGGCTTCGTTTTCAAAATTTCACTTGGTAAGTATTCCACGACATTAACTCGCGCCGGGGCCTGCGCGCTAGCGGGTGTCGTATTAAAGAGACAATTGTCTATTTTAAGCGCGGGCCCGGCCACCGACAGGCGCCGGCCCGTCGGAACGACGAAACAAACCGACGTGGAAGACGACTAGCCTGTAGCGCGACAGCCGTTTTCGTGAACTCGCCGAACTCGTGCGGACAAAAGAAAATGGAGTGACCGGCGGCCGGCGACGGCGGGCGCGTCGAGAGCGGCACCGAGGTTACGCGCGCGGCGCCGCTCTGACTCACGGCCGTGACGTGCCGGCGTAAAAAATGTTGTTGCGAGTGGCGTGCACGTGTACCCCGACTTGGGCTCGACATGAATTTTAGACATAATGTAATGACGTAATGTTAAGGTGATATCCTGATGAGAAGAGGGAGTCACCCGGTGCGTTCACATCGCCGATGTCGGTACCTGGCCGATGAGTGAAAGAGTGAGACTATAATACTAGCGGATACTAAAAATGAAACAGCAGTAGTGCGCGTCGCTTCAAAATAAAAGACGTAAGGGCCAAACCATAAAAAAATCGTTTAAGATAAAACGATGCTAATAAATAAAAAAACTGTTTTGCCACTTTGTGAAAAATTGTGAGTACCGATATCCTAAAAAAAAGTACAGAGCAATCCGTTACCGATTTCAAACGAGCGCTAAAGAAGCGACCGTGGTCATAAAAAATGACCACGGTCCGTTTTGAAATTTAATTCCATCTAGAAAATTTTGTCCAATCGCGTATTCCTTGTACAGTACACTAATTTAAATTGTTACATCAGGTATAAAACATATACCGAAAAATCAAACTCGGATCTCATGTACTTAATGAGAACGAGAAAAAAACAAAACTCTCTTTTCATCAATATATCACCATAGAAAACGTGCTAAGATTTATGCATTTAATAATGCTCATTATTATATATATATTAACTTTCGCCCTCAGCTGCGCCCGCGCGCCCGTGCTCTGATTTCGCACACCCGCCGAGTGACGGATTACGCCGTGTCCATTACCGTCCCGATGCCCGCTCTCGTCTCGATCTGTGATGGCGTAATCATAAGACTATGCCGTCATTTAACACCTTATAAACACGAAAGTCTAAAAATAATTTCCTGTATTGATGACATGTCCTACTTCCAGGGCCACTCCCTTGCTTACATAGAATTTGACTTTTAAACGCCGTTTTAAGATGAAATGTACTCTTTTTTAAGTTAGACCTCCAGCAAAATTCTAAAAATGTTCGTTTTGGCTTCGATTGCACTCAAACGGCCCCTTATAATAGTTTTTTTATAATAATTTCCCAGATATAAACAATCACAATTTTATTGCGTATCGACACAACTAACTTTCGCCGTGTAGACATCAACGAATGTCTTCATTTTTTGTACCGACCGGTTACGTTTTCAACAATAACCCGATCTCTCTCTCGATTTTGATATCGGTCTCGATCTAAATCTCGATTCTAATTTCGCCCTCAATTTAATTACAATCTAATTTTCCCAGAAAAACGCAACAGTTACGCACGCCGTCGCATGCGAGTGCATTATTACTGGTTTTGGTCTTTAATTTGCTGTTCAGTCAGAAAGCTAACATTTATGCATGCAAATAAACAATAAATTAAAAAATTATTAAAATGAATAATGCTCTAAGTGTGTTAAGCCATTAAATTGATTAGTGTTCACTAACTTCTACTCATAAATTACTAAATTTCTACAGCAATTTACAAACAAAATACTAACCTACATAAAGCGTTTTGTCAGTGTCTGATTTTCTAGTAACATGCCTTCTCCGGCAAAACTGATAGATCTTATTGTTTAATGGATTATTCCAGCATTTGTTCAGTCTGCAATGCCGAAAACTGCCGCTGATGCTGCAGCTCAATGTTGGCTGACGTAAAGAATCTGGAAGGCTCTGCATTTTCGCTCATGTAATTTATATTATTGAAATTTTAATTGAATGATAGTACAAGCTGGCTCTTAATATTAGTAATGTCGAACATTAGAGGAACGACGTGCAGCTGCCTTCAAGATTTGACGATCAGCATTGCGGCATTGCTTAGGAACAGTAGAACATGATTTATTGGAGGGGCATCTACGAATGAAAATTAATGAAACGGGTCGAAAGGTTATATATATTTCGAACGTTTTTAACGTACAGAATGCCAATGATACAGAAACCAAATCCGTAGCTTATTAATTTTTGGCCATCTGTTTGTGTAATTATAACTGACACTATGAGTTAACATCGTATATTAATGAAATGAATTCAAAAACATTTTTATTTCGTAGGAAATACTTGAAATACGTCGTTCCTGTAGCCTTTTGTTCCGAAAATAAATACCGTTTCCGTGGGTCAGGCGATGAAAGTTATACAACTTTACATGGTCATTACTAATACCAGTGTGGCGAAAATAGAGATACGGCAAAAACCAATTTCCTACTTTCGTATATTGTTAAAAAAATCAAATCATTTCATTATACAAAAATTGGGTGCGTGTACTTATGTACGCGCGTGAGAAGTTATACTTGTTCGGAAGATAAACGAGCCCAAACTCGATGGGGTTGCGTTGTTTAATTACGGAGTTCCTATGGCCACCTTCAGCTCCATCATCAGACTCTGGTTACCATATAGTACCAAAGTACTCGTCAAGACAGATCAAACGAGCCCAAACTCGATGGGGTTGCGTCGTTTAATTACGGAGTTCCTATGGCCACCTTCCAGCTCCATCATCAGACTCTGGTTACCATAGTACCAAAGTACTCGGCAAGACGAATCAAACGAGCTAAACTCGATGGGGTTGCGTCGTTTAATTACGGGTTCTATGGCCACCTTCAGCTCCATCAACAGACCCTGGTTACCATATAGTATCAAAGTATCGTCAAGAAGAATCAAACGAGCCCAAACTCGATGGGGTTGCGTCGTTTAATTACGGAGTTCCTATGGCCACCTTCCAGCTCCATCATCAGACCCTGGTTACCATATAGTATCAAAGTACTCGTCAAGAAGAATCAAACGAGCCCAAACTCGATGGGTTTGCGTCGTTTAATTACGGAGTTCCTATGGCCCCTTCCAGCTCCATCATCAGACCCTGGTTACCATATAGTATCAAAGTACTCGTCAAGGAAATCAAACGAGCCCAAACTCGATGGGGGTTGCGTCGTTTAATTACGGAGTTCCTATGGCCACCTTCCAGCTCCATCAACAGACCCTGGTTACCATATAGTATCAAAGTACTCGTCAAGAAGAATTAAACGAGCCCAAACTCGATGGGGTTGCGTCGTTTAATTACGGAGTTCCTATAGCCACCTTCCAGCTCCATCACAGACCCTGGTTACCATATAGTATCAAAGTACTCGTCAAGAAGAATTAAACGAGCCCAAACTCGATGGGGTTGCGTCGTTTAATTACGGAGTTCCTATGGCCACCTTCCAGCTCCATCATCAGACCCTGGTTACCATATAGTATCAAAGTACTCGTCAAGAATTAAACGAGCCCAAACTCGATGGGGTTGCGTCGTTTAATTACGGAGTTCCTATGGCCACCTTCCAGCTCCATCATCAGACCTGGTTACCATATAGTATCAAAGTACTCGTCAGAAGAATTAAACGAGCCCAAACTCGATGGGGTTGCGTCGTTTAATTACGGAGTTCCTATGGCCACCTTCCAGCTCCATCAACAGACCCTGGTTACCATATAGTATCAAAGTACTCGTCAAGAAGAATTAAGAGCCCAAACTCGATGGGGTTGCGTCGTTTAATTACGGAGTTCCTATGGCCACCTTCCAGCTCCATCAACAGACCTGGTTACCATATAGTATCAAAGTACTCGTCAGACGAATTAAACGAGCCCAAACTCGATGGGGTTGCGTCGTTTAATTACGGAGTTCCTATGGCCACCTTCCAGCTCCATCAACAGACCCTGGTTACCATATAGTATCAAAGTACTCGTCAAGACGAATTAAACGAGCCCAAACTCGATGGGGTTGCGTCGTTTAATTACGGAGTTCCTATGGCCCCCCAGCTCCATCAACAGACCCTGGTTACCATATAGTATCAAAGTACTCGTCAAGAAGAATTAAGAGCCCAAACTCGATGGGGTTGCGTCGTTTAATTACGGAGTTCCTATGGCCACCTTCCAGCTCCATCAACAGACCCTGGTTACCATATAGTATCAAAGTACTCGTCAAGAAGAATTAAAAGAGCCCAAACTCGATGGGGTTGCGTCGTTTAATTACGGAGTTCCTATGGCCACCTTCCAGCTCCATCAACAGACCCTGGTTACCATATAGTATCAAAGTACTCGTCAAGAAGAATTAAAGAGCCCAAACTCGATGGGTTGCGTCGTTTAATTACGGAGTTCCTATGGCCGCCCTCCAGCTCCATCAACAGATCAGCTCTACGTCATAATAATATTGCATTATCATCATATTTGTACATGCATGCAAAATTTCATTTAAATTTAAAATAAATATTATAAATATGAAAACAGTGATCAGAGGTGACGAGCGTACCAACATGCGCACTAATATCGAGGTTCAATTTCTATTTTGTTGGTAGCTTTTTTCGAGACTTAATGAGCGGTTAAGCAGACAGCTTCATACTGTTAATTTTATGTCACAGATGCGCATCTTAAAATTTCACTCTCATCATTTTTTCATAACGCGCCTAAAGAAGTATAACTTCAAAAAAAAATATAAAAATCAATAACAATTACGAGTTATTTAATAAAGCATCATCTATAATCATTAATCATCTTTAGTATTTCAGAAGTAATACGACATATTGTATTACCGTACGGTGGTTTGTTAAGCATCATCGGCGCGTTTTTTGCCAATAAATTAGACACAAAGTGACACGTATAGATCACATACAAAAGTTCGTTTTGTATGCACCAAAAACGTATCAGCACACAGACGCAATTTCAGATTCTGCCTAGATAGAGAAACCGACAAAATTAAATCACTTTTTAATCTGAACGCTTTTGTGATTTTAAGTAGCATTTTATAATTAATACGTATGTATACACGTCATTACCATTTTAAGTCACGACGCTGTCGTTCTCGTCATCTCCGATTTTGATAGTTTTTGTTATTTGTGTTACACGTGTTCTGTGGTGCACGTAGTAAAATTATTTAAATACAGTTGTGAAATTTGTGACGGAAATGTTTGCTTATTAAAATTAAACAGTAGTCCAAACGTAATTATCGGTTTTCTTATACAAAAAAGTTACAAACTCTGCAAACCGGCCGGTCGTTACCAAATACAGACTTGACTTGAAAAATAGGAAATTTAAGTAGAAAATTGAATAGTAATTATTTTGAAATGTTTAGTAAACTTACTGCGTGCAAACACAAAAGTAGATTACTACGTTTTTCATGTATTTTATTCGGAACTACGAATCGGTTTGTAATAATCATGGATACGTTGATTTGCACAACTTGACAAAGGTCGTTAAGAAATGCGACCAGGCAGAGAAACACTGAGTCGTGCTTTAAGTTACACACACACTTTTGGTAAAAGTTGCATCGAAACAAGTTTATGCAGTTAATATAAATTAGACATTCAGAAACATAATTTCAAAAGTAGATAGAGATCATAACATTTTTCCACATTTAATCGATGTAGTATATTTTTTGAGTAAACAAGACCTGTTCAAGAGCATGAAACAATCTCTTCGTTAAATAAAGGAAATTATTTAGAAATGGCAGATTAATTATCGAAATATGACGGTATTTTCGAAAGTCATTTACAAACTTCCACTCGGGCTTTTACGGTTTATGCAGTAGAGTTCAAAACGATTTAATTTCTAGTACTGCCTCTCTGATGTAGAGCAACATTAAAAAACAAATATTGATGCTGATTTTACGGTGATTGTTATTGATGAAACGTCAGATGTCAGCGGAGGGAACAGCTCGTAGTCATATTGCGATATTTTGTATATTCAGAAGTCGCCCGATTTATAAAATGGGCGGAGGTCAATTTGGATGTTACGAGTATTTTTCTGAGTTCAGCACTTGCGTGTCCTCAGAGAATATGCCTGCTTATCCAGAACAATAGCTCAAACAGATAATGGCTCGGCAGTTCTGTCGTTTGAGTAAAACGTCGTCCAAGCTAAAATAAAAGGACGTGGTCCATTAACTCTTTTTGTTTGATTTTCTGCTCATATTAAATTAAATTCTTCCTAAATTTTGTCAACGCATCGGCAGAACTGAGCTATTTTTCAGTATTGTTAAAAACATAACGAAATTTTGTCACTGAAATACGAAACGATTAGGTCCCTACAGCGAATTCATCAAAATACCGCGAGTCGTCGAAACATGTTGGTTTTACGATTCGCGTATCGTAAAAATAGAGTGATGATACATTAATTCAAGCTCACGTCATTCTTGCATAATTTTAAAGTGTTTGACTTTGCCTTTTTTAGGGTTCTCAGCCAAAATGCAAAAACGGAACCCTTATAGTTTCTTCATGTCCATGATGTCAATAAATCATGTTTGCATATTCGATAGTATGAAAATAATTGTTATTAAACGCTTTAATTTTAAACACGATCTTAGTTTCAAAAACGTTAATATCGGAAACGTAACCCTTATAGTGTAACTGTAACCGAACACTAAATACTATACTATCATTATAAAAAACTCTTTTATCATGAAAAATTAAAAAAACACGTGTGGCACTCGGGGACTGCCGCGGTAAAGCTATTGCATAGTATTTTTTTATTAACTTATGCAATTATAATTATTTATTTTATTTATGCAGTATTTTTTGAGGAGGTGCCCCAACGCCGAAACTCTAAGGGCATGAGTCACCAGATGCAGGGCGAAGGGGGATTACGCATGCGCAGTAACGCCGATACAATCAATGCCACCTAGAGGAGTTGCTGAACTAAAGAGACAAGCGTGATATTTCAAAAGTCATTAAAAGTTCTGCTATTCATCGATAGATGGCAAAAGAAAAAAGTATCACCGCTGTGCCGGTCGGAGTGGGAGGTGTTAGGTTATTTTCGTTACGGAATTTCTGGATTTGGTCTCCACGCTCAAGGCCCGCGATAGAAGCTATGCAATAGCTTAAAAATAACTTCTAAAATAAAAAAATTCAATAGAGTTTTTGATAATGAAATTTCAAAAAAAGATTTATCAAATTCATATTTCGCGCCATTTCGTGAGATATTTATAATGGCGCATGCGCTGATCTCAACTTTTCACATATGGCTTAAGGCTAATCTTCATTTGTATATAAATATAGATATACAAACACCACCTCAACGCTCCGCTTGTGAGGCGTGCAATACACAGTCGTTTTTAGTTTTTGTAAATTATAATTAAACAGTATTTAGAACGCTAATATTAACTAGGAATCAGCACAGGGTATAACTTTATATAATAAAAAAAAAAGTATTCCGGTAAGATACATTTTTCGACCCATTTCTTTGCCACATACATGGATCCATAAACACAGACTGACGGACGTCCAACAATGATTGATTTTAATGTTATTATTTACTATATTAAACAAAACAATTATTTATAAAATATACCATATGTGCTAGACAGATTATTTAACTTGATATTAGTGCACTCATATAACCCTGTAAGTGTTATATTAGTAAAAAAAAGTCATTTAAGTTTCGAAAGATTAGGTTATTTGACATGTCTAGAGTAGAACACCACCTCAACGCTCCGCTTGTGAGACTTGCAATAGCTAATGAAAAAGTGGCTACCTATAGCTTCAATACAAGTTCGCAATTGACTGCGACTGTGCTATGCGCATGAGTGGCCGGCCTCCCGGTTGGCAATGTAGAGCTGGGGTGCGGTATCGTGGACGATCGTCAGCTGTTCCTAAGGTTGTCATTACGATATTTCTACATGTTCTAAGATATTTTTCGCAGAGACTGCTACTTCAATGATTATTGTTTCTTTGGCAGTGTCCTAAATAGGAGGAGGTTAATAAATGTTCATAAGCTCTAGAAGGAGATTATGAATAGTTGCGAAAAGATGTATGATAGAATCCACCTGTATAGACAGCCACTGATAAGATTTTTTAAGTGACTTTCAAAACGCAAAATGGCTATACAAAATATTCTTCAAGTTCTTAGCCTTGTCAACTTGATTGAGGCTTTGGTCCAAAATATGACTTCTTTGCTATTCTCGGTTTTTGAACCAAGCACTATAAATTATACTTATTTTGGGTTCAGTAGGACTGCATTTTTAATTGACCACTCTGCAGTCCGGTTGAGATTGTTAAACATTTTTAGCACATGTAACACTGTCAGATCCTTCAGGAATATTAAGTTGAATATGAATTATTACTTATGAACGTTCTTAGCGGCGCCCGCGCTCGTGTGGTGCCGGGCGCAGGGCGGCGGCAAAGACTGGGTAAATTATGGTAGTTTTCTTCGTAATTTATTCATGATTATTATCTAAAAGTATTTTTTTAATAATATACATAATGTAAATTGTTATAGCGGCAGTCGATTGAACGCTTATGGAATTTCTATTTTTAGATAACAAAAATGATGAACTGCAAAAGTATTTCTTCTCAAAGGGATGTTCGCGGCGGGGCCGGAGCGGGCGTCACCCGGCGCGGTGATCGCATTTCTAATTGACTAACTGTGTCGTCTGTAACGCAATTACTCAACATATTTAGATAAAGTTCTGAAATTTTTGACGAAAATCTTTGTTCATTAAATTTAACGAATTTCCATCGATGTCGGGACACCTATGTCAAGTATTTTGACAAATAGATAGTACGGAAAGAGAAAATTCACAGATAAATATTAACAAACGTTTAACCGGCTGGCTGGGCTGCATTCAGGCAAATACGTCGTTTTGTTTTCCGCGTGAGCCGCGCGGAGCGGTCACGAATGCCCCTGGTAAAAAGTAACACAATCAGTTTCTAAAAACACTCGAACCGTGCGTTCGATTACATACTTTTACCAAAACTTGCATCGAAACATGTTTAAGTAGCCAATATAAATTACACACTTATTGATAACACAATTTAGTAGAATATTGAAATTGTGACATTTTGAACGTTTAATCGATACAGTTTCTTTTTGTTTATTGTTATACTCTTATTTTATATTTAATTCTTAATCCAGTATTATATTTAATTCAGTATTAAAGGAATACTAAATATTTTTGGCAGTAATACGAAAGAATCATCACGACCGATTCATCAAAGACCGCGCGTCGCTCAAACAAAGTCGGTCAGATAATAATTACATATTACCGTATTGAAAACGTAATTTCTAAAGACATTTTTAATTTATGATATGTATTAAATTACGAAATAAAGGCATTTTTGAATTTCAAAACTAGTTATTAATGTAAGGGTTACCAATGAAATAATTTATTAATAACTTATTTACGTACGCGACGTATTGATAATTACAATAGAAAATGAAGGAATTCATTCTATACTCGACGAGGGAAGTCGCAGACACAGCTAGTCGTTTAGGAAATCATCATTAATAATTACGATTGGACGACAGTTCGGTCGATGCGAAATATTGTAATTCATTTAATGTCCGCTCGAGGAGCCGAGCGCAGCGCTAGTTGCGTGGTAGTCGACTACGCGAAGTCACGAATTCATCGAGAGCGCTCTGTGTGCACCTGTTAAATAAGGCCCTGGGGACGTCTATGTGTATGCGATAGACAACGAATTATATTAAAGGTTTACCTTTAATATAATTTAAGAGCATTATTAAAAAATACTCAGTAAAAAAGGGCATTTATATAATTTTCAATATTTAGAAGATAAATATCCATGGACATCACAAGCTTACTACTTTCACTAGGCTATAAAATTAAATGACAGTTTAGTATTTATTTTGGTTATTTATATATGTATAACCAGATCACGGGTTATTTCGGGTCACGACTTATTACATATTACATCGAAGTCGGGTCACGACTTCGATGCTGAATGATGATTTATGGCTATTTCTTTTTATTCTATAGATTTTCATAATTTGATGTCTTATTTATTTTTATAAACATTTTTTCCTGTATCTGTATGTATATTACAGATAGAGGAAAGTTAATTTTTCGAGGCTCAATCATTTAAAAACTACTCGTCGGAATCGTTTGTAGACGTTACAGGCTATTTACAATTTAAGAAATGTAAAAGTATGTTAGTATGGATGTTTGTCATAAGCTGACGGCTGGACGGATTGTAATCAAATTTTGCATAGAGATATGTTCTCAAATGGGATATAAATTATATCTTATTTGAGAACATAATGTATAACTAACAGTAGGAATGGTATTAATATATTTCCTTTTTGTTTCCATGTCCATTTTAATATAAATTGTGATTTGTTGTTACTGCCATTAATGCCAAGATCGGTTTCGAGACCGGCATTAAGATGGAGAGCCGGACGGGGACTGGATACGACAATGGAACCAGAATGTCATCGAGAATATGATCTCGATCGCGATCAAAGTTGACAGCAAAATCAGCCGATATAGAAAATGAAGGAATTCATTCTAATGTATATCCAGGAGCGAAAGCGGGAGCACATTTGAATAATAAAAAGAAATTGCTAAATTTAAATTTACCCCAGCGAAGCGGGCGAGTGACCGCTAGAGTATGATAAAGTCGGAAAACACCTTACCCTTAAGTTTATTATTCGTTCTTCTTGAGAGAAAACTACCTTTCAAACCAGCGGTAAAGTGTATAACTATTTGCACAAAATGTGACGTATTTCAAGTGTTAATGAAATATTCATGATATATAGATATTTTGAATTTGAATTTAAAGAATCATTATTAAAAATAGTTATTCATAAACATATAGACTTGTAGGGGATTACATATGAAGTTTACCTTTTTGAATTTGAATATTTATGGTTCAGTGACGAATTCGAAATTCAAATTACAAAGACGGAACTGCTTAAGCAGACTACGGATTTTACTTATTGTAACTTCTATCTGAAAAAGATTGAAGTGAATTTCAAGTCACTTTTAATCTTTGAACCGCCAAAGATCGATTTTGATAAATGTAATTGACAAAGACGAAGATCCGTTTGCTATTTTTTAAAATCGTAAACGGGTTTTTTCTTCGTCGTAGTCGGGTCGGGGTAGAGACATGCGCCGGCTGAGCCGCGCTCGGGTTTCGATCGCGGACGAGCGGAGGGCCGGAGGACGCGCGCCGGCGCTCGTCGCTATTTATATGCGCGGCCGGCGCGCCGCGGCGACGGCGTCGTCGTGCATTGTCTTGTGACTCCGCGATGTTGTCTTCGCGGCGCGCTCGGCGTCTGCGCCTGCTTCATGTATCACTTTGAAAACCAGTGCTCCCCCCGGATGTCCACGTAATCGATAACACTCGGAGTCGACGTGCAATCCTTTAGCCCATAGAGCGCGGCGGGCGGCGCGGCGTTTCCGAGTCGGAAGGTACAGTACAACGCACGAAACTCTGCCGCTGTGAAGATAGTCCCGAAAACGTCGCAATGGCGTGAAACAAGCACGCGGGAGAAGAGCAAATGTCGGGGAGCGTTTAACCTGCGCTTTACATTATTCGCAGGCATTTCAAGGCGGCAGAGTTCCGTGCATCATCCTGTAACGTATTCGAGTAGTCGACGTAGGAGAATTGGCCGATTGTAATTTTATTTGTACTTAGCCACCCGAGTGTGCCTCGGAGAGCACGCTAGGCCATTGTTCCGGTCGTGGTAAGTGATGACGGTCCCGAGTAATGACAAACTCGTACTGAATTAAACTTGTAGAAGGGCTTATGCGCTGTAGTTGCGTAATAAAAAAATGGCTCCTTAAAATCAAAGCGAACTAGATACATTTTTGAACTGAAGTTCTTTAGGTGCAGATGAAGACAGTTTAGTTATCTTAAAAAACATCAATCCTTCCTAAAATTTTCCCATCGTATTCTCCTGTCCCGAGGCTCCTAAATTATGTTGAATATGATACATGTATTTATTACTTTAGCTACAGTACATCTTTAATGCAAAAGTGATAATAACTCGTGTTATGAACGAAATTAAATGTTAGTTATTGTATACTATTTTTACTTAACTCTCCAAAAAATAGTTTTACATAAAACAAAAAAAAATATTTTGCCTTAATCTTATTTATCCTAATTATCTTAAACATCAATTGCAATAAAACGATGTATAACCTAAAGAAATTTCATATTTTACGCATGTGAAAGGGATTAATTTATAAATTAATTGACGGTGACAACTAGTACCGGTGACGTCACAAGTAACATTATTGTTATTGAAAACTCATTTAAATAAATCATTTGAAGCATCCGCGTGGTAGTGTCATGACGTATCGTCACTTCGTCGGTTTGTGCCTTTCCTATTGTTTTATTTTAGTCCATTAAAATGTTACATTTTTTAGGCCTTACCTTGCGTTTTTTAGAGGACGTAATTTTATTTTTTTGATGTGTGGGGGGGTCAGTGTAAAGCTAAAACAAGTTTGGGTCGCACCTTCCTACGCCGCCATCTTGAAAATAGGGTTGAAATGGTATTTACGATATCTCTTAAACTATTTATTTGATAAAAAATTTGTGAACATTTTTTGTTACAAATTAAATTCTCAACTTTGGTCCAGTAACTTATTGTCGTATAACTATAAATAAAAAGTTATAAGCGAAAATCTTCAGAAATTCGAGAAAAAATTTATATTTTTCGATTTAACTTTTTATCATTTTACGAAAAATGATATCTGACCATTTTGTAGATCGTTTTCTGAACAACTTTCATTCGCATCATTTTTCATTAAGTCAATAGTTAAGGTTTTACAGCGCTCCGAAGTGAGTATATTTTCAGTATTCTTAACTATACCTATATTATACGTGTGTACCTATAATATGTCATCAGTTATTGATTGTTTTTTTACTTCATTATTATAATTTTTAATTCTAAATTTTGCAATATTATTAATAATTAAATATTGACTCTTTCCACCACCCGAGGTAGAGTCTAGAGGCGAGTTTTACGTGGTATCCCCAATAGGCATAATCCACGGTGATTTTCTAAATTAGAACTACCCGTCCTCAGTCGTTTCGGATTGAGCTGCGGCTCAGCATCTGATCGGGTTTCTGAATTAAATACCAGTGGGAGAACTGGAAGGAAGGTGTTAATGTTGGCGGTTCATCATCAAAGTCATTTTCATTTATTAATTGAAGCTTCTAAAATTGATCTTTGCAAATGCAAAGAAACTGTGGAGCGATGTGTGGATGCCGAAAAGCAGGAATGAAATGTTCTGCAGTATGCTTCCATTGTTCTGGAGAGACTTGCAGCAACGTAATGGAACTCTCAGAATTAATAAATGAAAATGACTTTGATGATGAACCGCCAACATTAACACTTCTCCAGTACTATTTAATTCAGAAACCCGATCAGATGCTGAGCCGCAGCCTGGTCCATCGAAACGACTGAGGACGGAGTAGTTCTAATTTAGAAAATCACCGTCCTAATAATGAGCGCCTCAGACTGTGGAAAAGAGTCAATATTTAATTATTAATAATATTGCAAAATTTAGAATTAAAAAATTATAATAATAAAGTAAAAAAATAAAAAACAATCAATGACATATTATAGGTACACACGTATAATATAGGTATAGTTAAGAGTACTGAAAATAGTACTCACTTCGGAGCGCTGTAAAACCTTAACTATTGACTTAATGAAAAATGATGCGAATGAAAGTTGTTCCTCAAAAAACGATCTACAAAATGGTCAGATATCATTTTTCGTAAAATGATAAAAGTTAAATCAAAAATATAAATTTTTCTCGAATTTCTGAAGATTTTCGCTTATAACTTTTTATTTATAGTTATACGACAATAAGTTACTGGACCAAAGTTTAATTTAATTAACAAAAATGTTCACAAATTTTTTATCAAATAAATAGTTTAAGAGATATATCGTAAATACCATTTCAACCCCTATTTTCAAGATGGCGGCACAAAGGTGGCGACCCCACAAACTTTTTTTTAACACTGACCCCCCCCCACACATCAAAAAAATAAAATTACGTCCTCTAAAAACGCAACCCCAAATGTAACTTTTCAATGGACTATTTCGGTAGTTCTGTCAGCGGCGTGGTTCGCGGTCGCTGCGGCACGACCGGCCCCGCGGCGCCGCCGCGGGTGCCAACACCGCCGCCGATATCGGTACAAATACTAATTGCGTGCGCACCGGCCGTTCGTTTCGGCCGTGGTCTATTTAATTTTGCGCAGCGTGTGGTGTGTCTCCCCCCCGCACCGTCCTGTTTATATCGTTCGTCTCTTTGATGAAGAGAAATAATCTCTGCAGTTCATTGTTTTGCGTAGGGGTGATCAATTTCTTTAACAAAAAGCTCAATATTTGTTTTAAGAGATGAACAAAGTGACAAAAGTAGACTTCGCTTTTAGACTTGCAGACATTCTGAATTTCTTGGGAGTACCTACGTCTGATGGTCAGTATTATTTTTTAATTTATTTTTGTTTATATGTAAAAAAACTGTGTCACGAACTATCGACATACGTAAGAGCTGCAATATTTATAAAAAGGCTTTTGCTTTTTTGAGCGCCTGTGTCATTCGTTCCGCAACGACTTCACGTCGCACATAGAATATTTGCACAGGTACTTATTGTCCAGTAATTTGTATTAATATAACGATTGGAAAAAAACATTATTGCCGTTTGTGTGCTATTCATTATAACGAACAAAATAAAATGATATAATTATATTGAAACCCGTGACGCGACGCTTTAGCAATACGTGTCGTAAAGCGAGGGGCGCGCGGCGGCGCCCGACGCAAGGTAATTGGAAATTTTTGCGAAGGCTGTTACTAATGGAAAATGTTTGAATATTATAATACATAAATATATTTGATGACGTACAGATGTCCCAGCTTAGAGCTTGTAAACTTGTACGCGGCACGAACGAGGCGCTGGGCGCGTTGCAGGTGTAGGTCCATTTAAACAGAGGTCGAGCTAGAATAGACTAGAAGGGCACAGTGACGGCACTGACAAAGCATTTCTCACGCAAGTATTAAATGTTCTGTGTAAGCAAAAGTCGATTAAAGTTTTGTCGTATAGGATCCCTCAGTATAAAATGATGCAATAACATTTTTAAGAAATCGCTATTAGAAAACCGGCAAATGCAACTCAAGATAATAATGAATCTTATTTGGTTTATTTGCAAAATTAAATACGTATAAACAGGATTTTTTTTCAAAAATCTGGACTTTATACGTTGCCCTGCAATCAGAAGAATATGAATTTTTAAATCAAGTGCCAACTCTAAATATATATTGTTTTTTTATTATTATTTCTATATTTGGTGAGGCTTTGCTTTTTATAAAAATGTCAGTCTCGTATTTAATTTTATTTTACACTACAATGTTAATTTATTATTATTATCATTATTATAAATTCACGCCTATTACTCAAAAGGGTAATAATAGGCAGGCAGAGAGTATAGATTTCCACATGGTAGGTTTTTTTGCATAGGTATTTCCTTTGCTTCGTTAACACCCATCAATCTTTGCCTCATGCAAGCTCGTCTGTTTCGGGTGCTTAAAATTTGTCTCTTTTTGGGGTTGGCACTCAAGGGGTGGCAATAGGACCCTATTACTCAGACTCTGCTGTCTGTTCGTCCGTCAATCATACGGCTCTCTCTCTTGCATTGTATTAGCTAGACACTTGAAATTTTCACCAATTATGTATTACTGTAGGCGCTACAACAGCAAATACTAAAAATAAAATAATGTTGAAAATTAAAGGGGGTCGTTATACAAGAAACGTGTTTTTTTTTAGGCTTTTTTTACTCGATCTTTATAATAACTGTACGTATTTAGGAACGCCTAACTAGAATAACTATAGTGCATACCTATTCTTAAGTAAAATAACAAAAAAACGTTGAAAAAGTGTAAGATTTGAATGACCAGAGAAAAATTTAAAATACTTGCCAGTATTTTGTCAAAATGATATTGACGGATGTGATAACGCTATTACTTGACAGATCTTTACGGATAGCCACATACTGATATAGCACGCTTATTTTTTACTGAATTATTTTTAAAATATTGTACGGAAGTACGGACCCTTTCATGTGCGAATTCGACCGCACTTGACGGGTTTTTTTTAATATGCCACCAATGGATCTGCATAGGATCCTATCTTACACAGTATTTACCTTTTATATATATATTGTTTAATTTCAATTCGTACTAATATTGTGATAGCGAAACTAACTTTTTGTCTGATGCGTTATTAAAAAACTACATCTTTTGACTGATGTCGGAAAAATTCGGTATAATAGTTGAAAGTCTGTAAAAAGACATAGATTATTTGAAAAACTAACATTATTTATTGAATCAGGCAAATAAAGATAAGTCGTTTTAAGGTAGTGAATTGTTGTAAATATAAACTTTTAATATTTATCTAATTCAATGGTCCTACCCACGGATGCGTGCTTTTCTTCTTCTGGCGCTTGCGCACGTCCTGGCGCGGGAGCGATAGATAATGCAGGAGCTCCTTGCGGGAGAAGCTACGGGCAAAATATAGCATATATAAAAATGTAAGTTATATTTCGATTATATTCGACTTCATCTTCATTACGGCATAAAATGTAAAATATGCCTATGTATTTTATTTATGTAGTGACAACTTTATTTTGACGTAAATGCGTCATTAAATTTGCTTCCATAGTTGGAGACAATTCAGAAAACTAATGATAACAAAATCGGGGGATACGATTTACGGTCGTTCCGCTAGCGTTGCAAAATTTCTTCTTAGTATATAATTTGACTCGGAGAAATTACGCTTTTCGTTCGAGTTTCGATTGTCTGATTTTGTTACAATTTATCAATTACGTATATGAAATAGGAAGAAAAAGTTATGCAAAATACATTTAGAGTTAAAGTAAAAAATTAAAATAAATAACATAAAATCGGTCTACAATCGTCAAAAAGCTAAATCAAAATATAAAGATTGGATTCGGTTGGAAGGGCTTCTTAAGAATAATCCAGGAATACCCATAAACACTACACGACTGCCGGGGACTTAAAAGAATGAAGGCGTCCGAGCAAATCAATGACGGCGCCAATACACTTGCGTCTGGGGCGACCGAAACGAGGCAAGTGGACGATGTAATTGCTTTTATATCAATTCTGGTCTGTATAGACATCGATTATGTGCGAACACCGATTATTAAAGGCATATTTAACAGCAACAAGTGCACGTTTCATTACTACGTTTATAACTACTCTAGATCCGAAAGACTTCTTAGTATTCAAAAATAGTTATACATATAATTCGCTTAAAGAAAATGTTATCCGTTAGGTACAACGGATTCACGTAAAATACACGATCGTATCGTGTCCACGGCACAGCCAAACCCCGATTTTTTTTAACTTCGGAATAAGTCCAAAACATTTATTCTGGAATAAAAAATCGAGTTGTCTTTTTTTTATTAAATTACAAGAAAAAATGATCATTGAAGAAAATAAAATTTCAGTTATTTATATATCGTAAAAGAAAATTAAATTATGCAGGTAATATTTCAGAAAATATTTGAATTTATTTGAGATTTCTATAATGAGTTACAAATTAATTAAATATACATACGGAAAATACGATTGTCTTTTTAGGTATATAAATAAACATTTAAAAAACTATTAAATGATGAATAAAACCTATATTACATTTTCGTGCTATTTATTTAAAATCCGATATCATACATGCTTTTAATTTCGTCGCTAAAAATATCAGAAGGATTGTCATGATTTACATTGCACTCTCGCCTCGCATTGATATTAAGTCTCCTAGGAATAATGTTGGTTTTAGAAGACCATTTAGAATCCAAAAAAAATCAATGCCTTAAAAAATTCGTACAGCTGGCAGTCGCATCTTCGTCTTGAGGAACGATATTGAGCGCGAGCTCTCTGCCACTCCAATGTATTTTAACGGCTGGTAACGCTACTGCAGCCTCTTACACAAACAGAGGTATTCCCTCCTACGCAGAAAAAATAGCTTTAAATTAATGTTTAAATAATGGATATTCGTCATGAACTTATGAATGTGACAAAGCACTACCCGTCTGCACCCGGCTGCGAAGAGTTTGCGCCCGAGTGCGCAATAGCAACCATCACTCTTCAAGTTCTATACGTATATTGCCGTGAAGTGGATTATATTTTATTTAAAAAACAAGTGGTTATTTTTTTAGAAAAATTAATTAACATTATTTTAATCACAAATTCTAGCAGCCACATTTTGATAAGCGACTTGTCAAAAATATATTCTTCATTTATAAGTATATATAAAAATTAGATTTTGATTCAAAACAAGACGAACGTACTAATCTCGCAGCCGGACCTCGTACTATATATCGTTTCTTGAGGCAAGACGCTTCATAAATTTGAAAAGTGAGCCTTTATCAAAGAAAAATTTTTCATCGCAATCGTTAGGGTCGTTTCCGAAAATAGCCGTTTCATAGATACAAGCGCGCTCGGCTGTCGCGGCGGGTCCCGGACCCGACGCTCACGTACCGCAGTGGGCGGTGGCTTCTGCTGCGACAGAACAGTGAAAGTGAATCAACGCGGTGGAGATGCGATCTCTGCGCAGTATGTGTGGAATGCCTCTGAAAAATAAATGTAATAACGGTGATGTCAGAGAGTGGGGTAGTTTGAAAGATGTAGTTACTAAAATAAAAAAAAAGTGCGTTGCGTCGGTTTGGCTATCCGGAAAGGATGAACAAAAGTAGACTGACAAAAGAAATCTAGTTCAAATAATATGTCAAGGAAAAGTCGGCAAGGGGAGCCATAAAATTATATGTAGATCGAATTGTTGGCTATAAAAAAGGGCCAAATTTTAAGCACCCTAAACAGACGAGCATGCATAAAAATTGGATGTCAGCGAAACAAGAGAAATATTCAAAGACCGTAGGCGCCATGTGGAAATCTAGAACCCCCTGATACTCTTCTGGGAAATAGACGCTAATTTATATTATTATTGTTGAATAAATGTACAAGAATTGATCACTTTAAGCAATAAGATTATAAAACGAGTGACATTTTTGCGACATTACGTACAACGTTTGTACGTGTTTAGACGCAGTACAATTGGAGGTGTCGCGTGGTCTGGGCGCGGACCCTCGAACCATTGACGGTCTCCCTCGAACGGGTCTCGGTTGTTGTCACGAGCCGCGTGTCGCTCCTGCTCGGCAGGTTCTTAAATAAATATGGTAAACGTCGGTGTCGCAATCTGGTTTGCCGCCCGGCGCCGTGCGGCGGTGACCACGAGGCGCGGCCGCGCGGAGACCTTTCCTTATATTTATTTATAAGTTACTTGTTGAATCCGCGAGTAAACGGCGTGCGTCGGGGGCGTGCGACGTGGATAATAAAATTCACCGTTTTCGTTCACTGTGAAGTAGTAGCGGTTTTTTATGAATATCTCCAGACGATGCGACGAAACGTTTTTATGATAAAACAATAAAGTAGTAAATAGTGATGAATCTTCAATGCATTGTGTCGGTTACCATAATAGAAAATTAGTCGCTTTATGAAGAATATTTTCGTATCGTGGGGAACTCTCTCGGGCGTGCCGTCGGCCGGCGCGGCGCGTCCGCGGCCAGCTCGCCGCGTGGTGTCGCGCGTCGCCGCGGTGACGTGTAGCGAGCGCGCTGCGTGGCGCCCGCGCCGCGTCCGCTCCACGTGCGGCCGCGCCGGCGCGCGCTCACTTCTCCGCCATGGTGCGCCCCAAGCAGTCCCCCCGACACGCCGCTCAGCGCCAAGACCTGCCTCCGCGCGGCCCAGGTGAATACTCGCTCGGCTCGCCGGCCTTCGGCGATCGGGCCGGTGGACGCGTGGGGACCTTCTGGATTCGTGTGAGATGTATCCTTCGAGTGTAATCGGTCGACGCGTCGTCACGGCTAATTATAAATAAGGTGTTCGTTTAACGAGCGGGATGCTCGTACTTCTTTCGCTGTGTGCTCATTGGAGCGGTTTGATCCTCGACAATGCGGCTTTTCTGACGCGTGGCTTACGATATGTCCGATGCCAGCTACCTAAGTGATCGTTCAACACTTTAGTGATTTGGTGAGTGCATCACCAGTTTAATGCCCGAGGACATCGTGGTCGATGACCGCGCGAGTCCGCGCCCGTGTCTGCCCTTGCGCACTCGATGTTCGTGTTTGAAGTGCTATTTCCAAGTGCAATACTTATCCGAAAGTGATCGCGTGCGCGGCGGCCGTGCTTATTAGAGGATTCCGTAGTCGTATGCCGGCTGTGCGATGTAACTTCGTATTCATGTTTAAAATATGTTTCGGGGTGACGAACGACATTTTTGTCTTCATTTCACGTAAGTACCCGTGTGTAGCGATCTACAATAGTGAAGGCCCGCACGCTAATTCTTTAACTGAAGCCTTTCCGATCTCATGAGAAGCATCGTCTCAAAATATACGGGTCACTTTGAATAGTTATGCTATCTTATTGATATCATTTCACAGCTCTCGGACCATTCCGAGTCGCTACATATTTAAAAAGTATATTTTTCAGCGCGTACGTGGTCCACGTGCAATCGTATTGTACGTGGATGTATTCGTAAGGGATACTCGTTATGTAGTAATAATAGGGCCTGTCCGAGTTAAAGTGAATGTCGGTATAGGCTGCGCCGACCGACACGCCGCGTGGAGCGCGCGGCAACGGGCCTTGTAACTTCCGCCTTCGTCCACTCCGTTCTGCGCTACGTGACTGCTCAGTCGAGGGTTTATTTAAATTACCACATATAGTATAACGCACTAAACTTTGTCGGTCTGAATTGCTTACAAATGACGTAATGCGCAGGTTTAACACTCCTCGACTCTTCCTTCTTCTTCCACCCCTGCCAATTTTACGCCATTGCGACGCTTTCGTGACTATCTTCACAGCGGCAGAGTTTTGTGCGTTGTACTGTAGAGTTCTGGAGTTATCTGAGAATGAAAATTCAGAACTTGTAATTCTTGTGTGTATTTATAAGCTAAAAGGGTTCCCTATTTTTCCGTTTGTTGAGACCCATTTTCCCAGGAATAATAGACTCGAAATTTACTTATACTAGAATACTTACTTTTTAGTCCTTGTATCGTAGAAAAATTAAACTTCTAATTCAATTTCATTAAAAAATATGGACAATTTGTAATATAATTGTTCTGCTACTCTCAATGTCACTTATCAAAACCCTATCAATATCGTTCCAAGGTTCAATTTGTGAGAATTTGTGCCATATATTATTTATTAAAAAATAAGTTACGAAATTGATTTTTTGCGATTCGATGCGTATTTACTACTTTTTTTTTTGGAAATGATATGTAACGGTCATGCAAATAAATAAAAGTCTCGAATATCAATCTTTGAAATTCGATACGGCCCGCCGGGCGTCGCCGGACGCGGGCGCCAGGCCAGGGCGGTCGGACACGCGCAGCCGCCTCGATGACTGTAATTTCATCTCGACTACGATTCTTCAGTCGTCGTCGGAGTTTTTATACTTGAAATAAAACACGAGTGTTTCGGGGGCCGTTTCGAAACTTAAAAGGCGACCGCACACGAGCGTGACCGGTCGTCGACACCACGTCGGCTATTAAGTTCGGCGGCGGCGGACGTAGGCGCCGCGCCGCTCGCGCCCGCCCGCCGTCGCCAGCGCCCGGCCGCCGACGTCGGCCGGGGACGCCGCGACGATCTACAAGAGATTTTTTTCCCTATTCGTTACCGATTTTAATACGTAGATATTTTTCAAGCCGTCCGAGAAATGCCCTTACGATCTGGTCCGTTTTGTGATTTCAGTGGAGTCCTTGATGTACTGGCGAGACCCGGCGCGGTCGGGAATAGCGCTCGGCGCGGGCTTTGCGCTGCTGGTGGCGCTGGCGTGCTGCTCCGTAGTGTCGGTGTTGGCCTACGGCTCGCTGTTGCTGCTGGTGGCCGCTGTCGCCTTCCGCATCTACAAAAACGTCCTCCAGGCGGTCCAGAAGACCAACGACGGGCATCCGTTCAAGTAATAAATAAATACATCCACTTTTCCCCTTAATCCGCAGCTCCGACCGGTGTCAATTATTGGCAAACGGGGGGGGGGGGGGATCTCTTAGGGTGGTGGGGTCTAAGAAAATGTAATGAGAAAGGCACTCGTATTGATGTTTACATATAAGTATTTTTATGTATACATTGTCGTTACAATAACTCAATTTCATTATTGAAATAATAAATATTTTAAAATATGAATATTTGTTATACTATTAATCGAAATGAACTATTTATAGAGGGGTCTAACTTGCGTGATGTAATTATAGGGGTTCGTAAAGAGTGTGACGTAGTTTATGAACGGCCCCGTATCGAAATTTCTGCATAATATGATAATATAATTTACAGCAGACGTCGTTATTTGAGTCCCAGTAACGTGGTGTACTTACGCCACCAGATAGGCTATAAATCTACATTGTATAAAAAGAAACGTCCTAACTGACTCACTGACTCATCGAAGTCCAGCCCGAATCCTTGGATCTAGAAAGCTGAAATTTTTGCACAGAGATCCTCATTAAGATATAGACAAGGAATAAGGAAGGAAATTCCGAAATTCGACCTCTTAATGGGTAAAGTGAAGATTGAAAATTTCAATTTTAAATAGACATTTCGACTTGAACGGCGAGTCACACTAAAGCTAAAGCGCAATCCGCGAGAAGTGGCACGCTGTCTCGTTACATACGTTACCTGTTCAATTTTAAGAATTATTTTTACGAATTCCGTTTTTACTTTTAGTGCAACCCACCTGAAACTTCGTAAAAGTACTCCTGAAAACAAATAAGCAAATATGTATTTCAGGTTTTTTTAAAATTGATCACTTAAGGTGTGAAAATAACCAGAAAATAAGCATAGGTGTCACTATTAATGTTTTTTAAGGCGTTGATTACGAAAATTTGTTGTTTACGTTTTTTTTGTGAATTGTCTATCTATTTATATGTATGTATATTTGTTTTCACATTACAAAAAACTGCTGCAAGGAATCGACTGCAATTTCCACAAGTATTTTGCTGGAAATCCATCTTAAGAAATAAGTCATATTTTATTCACTACATGTCCACGCAGGCGGAGTTGCGAGCGAAAGCTAGTAATACATAATTGTGCTATCGGAATAGCAATCGGTACAATTGTGCTCTCTCCTTCGTTTATGTATAAATTGATGCGATGTTCTAAAAAAAATTCGCCGATGAAAAGAAATTTCAGAAATAGTTGAAATTTAAGTTAAATTGTTTTTCAATAATATTTTTTTTATTAATATACATTTAAGCATATTTCTCTTACAAAATTTTAACACAATAAACTAATTTATTTTCAAGCATAGATCGTTGATCATGAAATTAAAAAAAAAAAACTTAAGTTATGTAGTTAGTGCTACATCGCTTAAAAACAAACTTACGTGTACTTTTAATCTAGGGTTATGGGTCGCTCTAAGATGATAACAGTGTTGACGATATCCTCGTTCAAATGGCTCCTGGAGAAGGACATCAGCATCCCGGCGGAGCGCGCGCAGGCGTCGGCCGCCGCCGCCACCGCGCACCTCAACGCCGTCGCCGCCGAGCTGCGCAGGTGAGCGCCCGGCGCCAGCTCGACAGCCTTCCGCCGTTTTCGTTGTTCTTACTGAACCTGTGGTTATATTGTCACCGTAAACGAACTGACCTCGCAGACAGCGTCGGGTCGCAGGCGAACATGTTTTGCTTTATTGCTTTTTAAGGAGCTTTTTGAAGACGCTTGCCTGCGACATTCAGCAACATGCAACCCACCGCTGATCCTCGAATTTGTTCTTCTAGTGTGAATCCCCACCCAACTAATTGAACGTTAATTTGTGAGGATTGACAGAACACCTAAGTAAGTATTAATATTTTTGTTTATCTTAGTCCGCCAAACAGTTATATTGTTATTTCTACGTAGGTTCCATGCCAACTAGACACATCCTCAGGAATATGCGGACAGTTGCATCAGCCAGGGTGTCAGAAGTAATAAAACTATCATTATCTAGACACGCGGCAGCGTGTCAAGCCAAGTTCAAGCAAAGGAACTGGCTAGCCAGCGTCGAGTGTAAAATTACACGAACCACTTGGTGCCACTTTCGACCCTTCTATTTTGGGTTATAGACGTAACGCAAACACATAAAACTACGTGTGTTTAATTATATTTATAAGGACATCTAGAAGCCCAAATTTCATGAAGCTAGCTCAAACGGTTAGTAAAAATATGAAGGGCAAAAAGTCGTAAATTTTAGCACCGACTGACTGACTGACATATAGTACCTTAATCTAACCTACTTCCAGATTACCTAGAAAAATGAAATTTGGAATCCAGCTCGGTAATTGTGTGTAAGCGTAGGAAAAATCTAAAAATAAAAAAAAGTTAAAAATTAGGGGGTCCCCAGAATTTTTTTTTTTAATTGTAGCGATGGAACCGTTACAACGTTAAAAACAGATATTTGAAACTATCCCAATATATGTATTATTATATTTGGTATATAACAGAAATATAAAAATAAAGTTAAGTCAAAAAATAAGTGGTGTCCCCATACAAAAAACTTGTAATACGCGCTAAACAACCTGCCAACGATGTGTCGTCGGCGGCGCGCGGCATCACATAATTATACACAGAACAGAAGTAAATCTACATAAAAGCGCTCCCGAGCAACACATAAACATAGGCGCCGCTTACGAATACCGATTTAGTTATTTATTGTTTTATTACATTTATGTTCAACCTGCTTCTTTCTCAACGATGAATTAAATGATTGTCGTACTATAGCCACAAACGTTCTTCGTGCCTAAACCAGCAACAGTATAAAAGTGAAGTAAGAATGGCTTACGCTATTACCATCCTCAGATCACAAGGACTTAGTCTCTTCTCGACATGGGCACTTCGATATTTAGCAGAGGACAGGCCTACTTTGCGCTCTCCAGAGTTAAAGCACTAGACGGAGTACACCTTATTCATCTAGACCCTAGTCAAATTAAGGCACAAGATAGTTCTACAGTAGAATATAACCGCCTAAGACCGCCCGGACTTGACTAATTTAAGCATAAACAGGAAGCGTATTAAAAAGGTAGCAGATATAGAATGGGCAATGCGCACTATTATGTCTAAAATTCAAGAAAATGCAGACAATAGCATAAAGAAAGCAGCGAAACCATGCAGCGAAAACGCAAGAAAAAACATTAAATCTCAATACCTGCTTAGTTTTCTTTACAAAAAGTAATGATATCTCACCAAAAACATAAATGTAAAAAAGGGGAGCCAAGTTCAATACAAACATTATGCTTGGCTGTGGGCTTCGCCGCAAAGGAATGGAGATCTAAATGAGTGCCAAGCCTATGCAAAATCCAAATATGTATTTACAGGAACAAAATAACATTATGAACAAGTATTAAACTAAACAGTTTTTATGAGAATTAAAATATATATATGTTAAATGACCTTATAAAATGACTGATGTAATGAAAACTGGCCAAGTCAAATCTAACCTACTTTAAGATCTCACATTTTTTTTAAATAACAGCAGTTGTTATAGGTATCCAATACAGCAAAGAAATAGAGTTTAATACTTGTTCATAATATTATTTTGTTCCTGTAAATACATATTTGGATTTTGCATAGGCTTGGCACTCATTTAGATCTCCATTCCTTTGCGGCGAAGCCCACAACCAAGCATAATGTTTGTGTTGAACTTGGCTCTCCTTTTTACATTTGTGTTTTTGGTGAGATGACTTACCACTCACTGCATGACGTGCGTCGGGGTGGCTGGGAGCCCATCCGTTGGTAGTTTCAATACTTCTGATGCCCTGGTGGACGTAACTGACTGCACTCTCCTGAATATGTGTTTGGCATGAAACGTTTGTAAAAATAATACGTAAATAAAATATTAACGCTTGTTTAGGTGTCCGATATCTGTCAATCCTCTCAAATCAATGTTCAATTCGTTGGATGACGAAGTACATAGTAATAGAAGTACAGACCAGAGGGGCGGCGGTGGGTCGCACGCCGCGTGTCGCAGACAAGCGCCTAATGATGAATTTCCGGAAAGTAACGTCATATACAATAAAGGTTTAAAGTTTTCAATTGCCGATGTAGTTTTTAATAATATTAACAAATTCGGCAGATTACAAATACATCTCAATTTCTTGTTACCTTAATTAGTGGCAGGCAACTTACGAATGAACGTAAAATGTGATGTGGTTGAATGTGGACATCGAAATATTTCGGCTAAATACGTATATTACTAGCTCTGCAAATTTCAGTAAGTTTATAATGATTTCATCATAATTTATTCACTAATAGTATTAGACAGTATTATTAAATCAATGAATATTAATATCTTCTCCACGCCTATAAACAGTAGAAGAAAGCTTTTCTCGTATTATGACTGACCAGAACGACGGTGGCGTCCTTGCAGGTTGTTCCTGGTGGAGGACTTGGTTGACTCGCTGAAATTCGGCGTGCTGTTGTGGTGCCTCACCTACGTCGGCGCCTGCTTCAACGGCATCACGCTCATCATACTCGGTACGTACATCGCGCCCGCCCGACTCGCTGGCTGAATTACAATTATATTCTAAATAAAAGCGATGTTGAAATTCATAAACAATGAGGTGAGAATTTTATTCATGAATTTGTATTACACACGTTTGTTTAATCACTACATTCTCGCGCAACCTGCACGCCGCGGGCGAGGCGGAAGAGTGTTGCGCAGTAAAATTTACTTTGCGATCACAAGTTTAAATATTCTCAATATAAATACCGAGAACAAAATCCACCTATAGTTTGTTCAGTACAGCATTATTTATAAAAATATTTTGGTACGGCTGGTATTCTCTTCTAGGTGCGAACAAAAAAGAAATAATTCTATTACTTATGGAATCGGATTGTCTGACGGTTACAAAATGGTACGATAAAAGGGCGCACTGATACGATTCGTAAATTACAATTTATCAATTCTCTTTCTAAATGCGTAACGCGATGTAAAGTCGCATATTTCATTGGCTGTTGGATTCTTGGCTGTAAATGTATTGAGTTATTAATTTTATAACTACGGTCAGCAGTATACAATGTAATTTGTATAACAATGTATAAAACGACTGCATTTCTTCTATTAAAAATGAAAACCAATCTTAATGTAACTAAACTCATCTCACATTTTTGCATTGTATCCATGTTATCTGTGACACAAATATGAATCGTTTATGGCTCCATGGCTCTCAGGGTGAATCCATTCGGTGTGAGCTTCTCTGTATTTAGTTTGGTGGTCGACTGAGGCTTGTACTTGCTTTTCCAGGCTGGATAGCGCTGTTCACTCTGCCGAAGGCCTACGAGATGAACAAGGCGCAGGTGGACGCCAACCTGGAGCTGGCGCGCGCCAAGATTAATGAGATCTCAGCCAAGTAAGGAATTTATTTTAAACATTCCATTTTGACACATTCAAATATTTGCTTTTGCATTATCATGAAATGAGCTAGAACAGTTTTAGGCCGTTGTCGTCAAAATAAAAAAAAAATATCTGCAAATCGTATGTTCGGCGCACACATGAAAGGAGCCTGCGGTAATCCTATTGAAAAAAATAGAAGAAAAATCTTTATTGAGTACCGGGTGTTACACATTGTTACTGAGAGTTAAAATAAATGTACCACCTTCTGGAGAAGATCAAAACAAGGAAATTGGCGACAAACGCCGTCAGGCCCCGTGTCGAGCGTTCTGAAACTGAGTGCGCAGGCGCCTGCTCGAACACGTTATCGTTTAAATATTCATTAACACAATAATAGCCTTCTGTCACGAACTGGGCTTGAACACATTTTTGAAAATTGAAAATTATTTATTAATTTTACAATTTCTTTAATAATTCAGATTTTAAAAAATACAATAGCCAATAATAAAATTAGAAAAGTTTGACAGTGTGAACCTGGGAATGGTGAGCAATACGTTTACCTCATATAATTATATTCTGACGGTCGTCCATTTTAGAGAAAGATTTAATGTTTTTGAGTGGACATTATATACAATACATTTATATGTATTTTATATTAACGTCATATTTAATAATTATATAATTAATACTTCAACCAAATGAACCATGTTTGTTTATTTTGTTCTATTTAAGAATTTTGGTACATTTAGATTAATCGTCCTCAGTTCAATGGTAATAAAACAGTAATTTTGAAAACAACAAATTCACGGGACAAATTAAGACTAGTGAATAGCGCACAGCACTTCGCATACTTAGGTTCTTTCTTATTTAAGCATAATTAGCACCTCCCTAGAGTGAGTGAGCATTAATCAATTATTTCGGGAAATTCCCAAACATCCCTTCCGTTTTCGAGCATAAACGAGTAGGAATGGCATATTTCTTAGTCTGAACCTACTAAATTTTGCAAAAAAATAAAAAAGTAATATACAAATATTGCTGCTGTAGTCGCCATTTGGCCCCCCTGCCTCCGTGTCTTCAATAACAAGCAAAGCAAAAACTTCGCCCTTAGTGCTTACGTAATACGTGAAGGGCCCCTTGTGTAATGCTTTAAGTGCACACCTACGCACCCATAGACAAGAGTACTTTTGCTACCACCACTTTGTACTGATGTATTCTAAGTTCAAGATATATTATTGTAATTCATATTATGAATATCATCGTACTGTTATGCGGTAACCATGTTAAATTCAAGCAATCCCATTTGATGACTTTCAATATTGCCCACGTATCATCGATTCAGTATATTTAACATAATGTATGCAGTTAGAGCTGGACAGATGCGCTAAGTGGTTGTTATCTAAGGGGGTATGAATTCTTATAACTGGTGACATCCTGTACTCTCCGTAAACTTAATTATTTTGATTTTTAAAATTGGAATATTTTACTATTTATTTTGTTACATTTCAATATAGCACTAACAATATCCTAAAAATAAACCTAACAATATCCAATTAAATGAGGCTGGTGTAATTTTTATGAGGTTAATTTTTGTTCAATTATATGGGTCAAAAAGTATTTTTGTGAAGAGATATTTATTGAGGTTAATTTTAATACATAAAGAACCGGGAGTGTTTGGACGTTGTACTACGCAGGTGGGCGAAAGCGCCGGACCGTAAGCATAGAGCAAAAACTTACGAAATCCTTATAATGTTTGGGCATGGTATTATATACTCAACATGTCCTCTCTTTCTTCAAATTGAGGTGATATTTCTAAAATGTATTTGTGGTATGTGTACAGGGTGCGCGCGGCGGTGCCTCTCGGCCGAAAGTCCGAGAGCGACAAGGACAAGTAGAGGGTAGCCGCTAGGCGGGGCGGGGCGCGGGGCGCGGGCCAGGCCCGCGAGTCATCTGTACCGGCGTCGTGTACTTCACTTTGTTAACATTAATAATAAATTATTGACTACATTATGTGTAAAGCTTTATGAGACGAGTCATGCGGAGTTTATTGTATTTGCTTTTTAAAATTTTAAATTAAAATAACTGTCGAACGGAGCTGAAGTTTTAGTGAGTCGCCGGCGGCGCCGGGCTCGGCGCCTGCGCAGCCCGCCCGGGCCCGTGTACTCGTGTGTGCCGCAGCGGGCGGTGCCGGCTGTACTTCATCTGCAAATCCACATGGACCACTAATACGAGATTCACGTGGCAATTCATAGCAGAGAAAATTTCTTATATCAAGTTTGCTATTTAAATTATAGTTATTGCAAAAGTCGGGACAGATTTTTGTACATCCTGATAATTTAAACTCTATTTGCCCACATTGATGTTGTATAATCGCACCGTTTGTACGAAAAAATCTATAAAAAGTCAGTGCTGTAGAAACACGACTGTAAGAAATTGTTTTACATTAAAGTGCAATATGCTACGTACAGTTTCGTTTTATTCTAAAGAAACTGGTTACTGGCGTAGCAGACCGCATGTCATCAACAGCCCGACAGCAGCAGGCGGACGACGTGCGCCAGCCGACTATTGTTCGTTTAACCGTTACGTGTCCATAGGTGTTATTTCTTTATGTTTTGCTTAAATAATTTTAATATGTTGTTTATAAATGCTGTCACGTAACTATCGAGCCGTTAACGGCCGACGGTTTAAGAAGTCTTCCGAGGCATGGAGGTAGTGGTTTATTCACATAGTAATCAATCCATTACCTAATTCAAAAGCTACGCGCCTACCATTTACTTACCTATTTTCAGAGAGTTCATTCACAGAGAAAGAAAACATATTAAATTTTTTGATAGTTGGTTCTTTATTTAATATTAAATGGTAAATTCTTAAAATGCTATGAGGTATTGGAAATGAAGATACTTTATATTTGAAATTTGAATGAAATTAGTAGTTCATTCTGGTATTCTTGCTTCACTTTTTGTATAAATGGACATTTTGTTCAAAGATGCCAATACAATTCCTCAAAAATTATAGTCAGAATTAAATAATTGATGGTAAATTCTCGCGGAATTGCCATAAACTGCAACGATAGCGTTATTAAGTATTTCCTCCATATTTAAGGGGTTAATAATAATCTTATTTGCAAATAATATTTGCGAAAAACTTACTAAGTATTATCATTGAAATTGATATAGTGAAATCAGCTTATGGAATATACGACCAGTACCTATCGAAGTGATTCGGACTATATCCTGTACACGGTACCTACCTCATACCACGCGCTTCGACAGTATATTTTTCTCATTTTACACTCGACTCCATTAACATATCGGTGTACGCACCAATTACACTACCAACCAAATATAAATATACTAGTACTCTTCCTATAAAGATTAATATTGATAAGGTACTTCATTTTATTTTTGCTTAATTCTCATCTACGATTTATGGGATTGATGTTGTAGTCCCTTCTGCTTATAACTTAAAAAGAGAATTTATAGTTCACATACGAAAAGTGTATAATCATCATTAGCGTTAAAAGAGCTCAGCAAACAGACTCCGAAATAAATCAAAAAGGTAACATATTTTATCCAAAGCTACACTGCATATACTTATAAATGCGATAATCCATATCATGCTCTGATTGTTCGACGCCTCAACGAAATGCCCGAATGGAAACTACTCAGTGCTTCAGAGAACATGTTAAACCGTCTATATCTGCCGTGGTCGCGGTTCCAGCGTGAAGAGTTAAATGTCCGAGCTCTTGAATCTAAGATAAAGTGGTAGGGTGTGCTTCGACAGTGAAGTGACCTCACCTGACGCAAAGAAAAGTGGTGCGTGCCAGCTCCGACGCAAGACAAGACTAGATTAAAAAATAAACGTGAATATATGAAAATCTGGTCATGTATACCTCATGTAAAGCAGGTAAATAAAAGTGTTACTTAAAATACTGAAAACCTGTATACACTTTTATTCATATTTATTTATATTGATTTGATAAAATATGTTAAATAAATCATGTTAGACGATAAAGCCTTAGACCTTCGAAACTCGACATCAAAATAACAATGACAATGACGTTTAACACCATATTTGTAGAAAGCTTAACTTTTTGCTTTAAAAACATTACAAATCAGCAATGAAAGAAAAAAAACATGCATTTAGTATAAGAATCACAAATATATTGCGCGGAGAGGAAACAACGGCACGACTTCACTTCGTGTTAACACTCGATTTTGCACCACATCTAATTTAGGTACTTCGAGCTATATATGAAAATCGATTCTTAAGGAGTAAACGTCAAAAAATGAGCATTAATTGTATGAAAAGCATTCCCTATCTTTTTGATGCGGTATTAATAAATACAGAATGAATAGTGATTATTGAGCTCTGAAAAAAAAACGGTTCCGAATGCTAATAGAACGCATGCCCATCAGAATAGAGGTACACGGTCTGCTTTTAGGGTTTGATCAAGATATAGATTTAATACCTAATTTGTACTATTTAGTACTTTTCATCCTGGAATTAGTATCTGCCTATTTCAAAAGATATGCAAGGTTGGAAAAGCCTCGCCATTACGTGAGGATGGCGGAACATTTGTTTTTAACGTTTGAATTACTCGATATTTGGTATCTAAACGTATATGAAGTCCGCATATTCTTGTCTAACCGTTGTGAAGTATTCATCAGTACAAGTGCGCCGTCATTCGGACGCATATACAATTACGAAACTAACTAGAAACACCCAAACCATTGTAAATGTCGATAAACAGACAATTTAGCACCTGATTCGTACTTATCAAAAATATTTAATTTTATTAAGCAGGCACTGTGTAATTATGTAAAAAATTAATTATATGTCTGACCGAGAGCCTATAATATTTAATTTTGTTTTAATGATGATAGAAATAGAAACATTTGAGTGTACATTAACTGACATGATCGCCTTTCAGTACAACTAAAACCATAGCTGTGTAGATGAAGTCTCTTTGAATATGAGTAACGATATTGGGTATAATGTTTACAGCGCTGTTTGTACTTCACTTTGTACCACTGCCTGGCGATAGTGAAGGCGTTTGGCAGTACAGAGCTCTGTCATCGCAACTCGTGGGTGTGTAATTAACAAATAGTTAAAATATGTTATTCCACAAAGTATTATGTATGAACAAAAATAATCAATATAAAAACACAAAAAAGGACTTACGTGGGGTCTTGGTCTAACTTATATAGGTGTGCTAACTAAATATATATTTTTATTAAGAATTAATTAGGTACGAAATTGCAGTTTATCGACTTTTGTAATATTTTAGGTACTTCTTGTGAGTTTTGTAATTTCACTAGCGTCAGAGTGATGTCAGCGTCACTGTATCGATGGATACTACTTGTGGGGTCGACTTGAACATGCGGACTTCATACACGTTTTGTTACTAAATATCGAGTAACTAAGAATATCATTTAAAATAATGACAACAAAATGTTCCGACGTCTTGAGGTCAGAGTGGTAAAACTTTTTCACACTTAGATATTTCTGAAAATATGCAAATACTAATTCCAAGATGAAAGGAACTATAAACAGTATTAATTAGGTACTGAAACTATATCTCGAACACAACCCTAAAGCTGCCCTTGTGCCGCCATTGACGCGCATTCGAACGCTGATACGAATTAAAACCGAATCAATATAGATTCATCGTAAAAGGAACGGAGCTCATTAATTCCTAACGAATTACAAATGAGTCACGATCACGACCGCGTCGTGCCCCGCGCTGCCGAGGGGCTTCACGTCCACCGGCGCCCGCTCCTCGGCCAAGGATGCGCTGGCGAGACGCCATATCTCATGTGTGAAAGGGAAATTGGATGCAAGAGTGAAACTGGATGCTGCCTGTGTGACACATTTAAAACAGAATTAATGTTATTACTTTTGGCGAGAAATTCTTGTACATAAATAAAACTCGTATTAACTAACAACTATAAAGTCACAAATGGTCTTTATTTGTTGAATGCGACTCAGGATATGGATCAAAAAACCTTACAGTGATTTTAAAAGATCTGTCAATTGACTCCTTGATCAGTAAATATCTCAAACATTTATATAATTAAGAGAATAAGGAATATTTCGTCTCCAGCGTATATGTTTATATGGGCTTATAATACTATAGGGTTTTATTGTTAAACATGGTATCATTGGAGAGTTCTTGACCTGAACTTGAGCCTTGTTATGATTTTATAAATATTAAGGTTTCGATGTAAATGCGGTTGAGAGTCAAAATGTGTATTATTACTAAGTTTAATATATACATAAAATACAAAATCGCATACAACAATCAAAAATATAATCATTTCACTAAAAAAAATATAAAGAAAAATACATTAATAAATATCAGTAAAAATGGTAATCTATTATACTAACATTCATGACTAAGGACCAAAATTGGCGTCAAAGCCTCTAGTGGAATAGCGGGACCAGACAATAGAGCGAATTGACACCGACGACAGCACCGGGGTCGGGGCAGAGCTGAGAGGGTAAACGACTAATATTTAAAATGGTGGCATTCACGCACTACGCACTCTAAGTATTACGCCCACGTGAGTGTAACCACAGACATATCCGAATCATTAAAAAAATATTGCTTAATATCAGTTTACGTTCAGTGAAAAGGACGGATAAGGCTCCTTTCACACGGCAGTCCAGTTTTTTGTAGGATCCCGTTTGATGGCTAATGTGTTTATATGCTAGCGTTTACACGAACATCCCGCAAGCGGGATCCTGCAAAGAACCGATCCGGTCAAATTGTGCCATTCGGTTTTGTCACTAGAAACTGGATCCGTCGTCCAGTAAAAAGCGGGACCCCGTTTAATCACACATATGTTTCAATAGCAGTGTTCACACGGCTTCCTGCGTGCGGTTTTGTGCTGGAAACTGTTTTTTGCAGGATAGTGGAGTTGTCACAGCCCCCAACCCGCGCCCGCCCTCCGCGCCGCCCAGCGCGCGTGATACTTTTTCTCATATTTGTATCACGTTTTTTAAAATCTTCATTCACCCTTTTTAAAAGGTCGTCAAATGTGGTTATACTCATCCTAAAATAATTGAAAAATTTTGACTCATCTCTTCTCAAATCGCTAATAAGATTCAGAAAAATACCCAAATTCGAGTGTTGTGTCAGAATAAGATGGAATCTTCTATTTTGCTGCCGACGCCGATAATACCAATAGAATATTAGGAAAGTATTCACGTCCATTTCACCTGATAACCGGCATATGAATGATCAAAAACCAGGATGCAACCGTGTTCACACGGCAGTCCAGTTTTGCGGGACCAGTTTTTTACCGGATCCTGCAAAACTGAACTGCCATGTGAACACAGTGTCCAGTTTTGCAGGATACAGTAAAAAGCCGGTCCTGCAAAACTGGACTGCAGTGAGAAAGAAGCCTAACGTCTATATATACCTATATCGTGAGTTTTTTTGTAACGCAATCACATAAAAATTACTGAATGTATCTGTATCGACTTTGACCGTTCGATGCGGAATTATTTATGGATGGTTTTAGAATTCTTATAATATTATGTTTGTTTGGATGTCCAGTACTGCATAAATAGTAATCTGTTATCACTACCATTAATGCTCAAGGAAAGACTAAGATCGGCATCGAGACTTGTGAGTCGAGAGCGGGATGGGGCCAGACTTTGATAATGGAATCAGAAGACCATAATCGCAATCAAAATTGTCAGAAAAATCGACCGAAAGAAAATGAAGGAATTCATTCTATGTCTATGAGAGCAAAATCGGAGGCACACTTGAATAATAAAAAAAAATGCTATACTTGCATCCAACGAAGCGGTTGGGTGATTGCTAACCTACATGAATATACACAAGTACGCGTACTCACGCACGCAAGCACAAACACACACACATATGTAATATGTATATTATAGACAAATAAACTATAATGGTTTTTTAAATTTTTTTTTATTTCTATGGTCACATAGTGACCGCTCCTAGAAAACAGACGTGAAATAACAGATTCCGCTGTTGCATTTCGGCCAGTGAGTGCCAGTTCCGGTGGCTAGCTCCCCTCTTCGTCAACTCACTTCCCATCCATCAGCCCATTCTTCCTCTATTACACATCCTATTCCTACCCTAAAAGTTGGCAATGCACTGGTGACTCCTCTGGAGTTGCGAGTGGCCATGGGCCGATGACCACCTAGTCTCTTGAGGCTCGCACTGTCGTTTACCCGTCGAAAATTTTAAATAAAAAAATAAATCTTAATTCACGGTTCCACCTTTTTTTACCGGACTGAGCGACAGTAAAACACGGTCATGTTTTTCACGCGTATTCGTGTATGTGCATGTGCGTGAATAGTTTGTACCCCGAAATATCTCAACGGCTAGAGGGGTTTTGTCCAGTGAGTGGTCTACCCACTCGTTCACACTGAGCGATTGTTATAGGATAGGGTTTTGTGTTTAGTTTTGTTTTGGAATAAAACCGTTTATAAAAAATGTACATTATATTGGGTAGCTGTATTTCAAAATTAAGATGATGTTTCCTAAATCATTTTACAGTCAAATCCTATTCTAAGTCTCATTCTAAGAACAGAATCTCTTTTTTTGGTTTATGATTATAATCTAGTTGTCGACGTTAAATAGCCATTGCAAACGCTAGATAACATTGTTCTGCTTCGGTTAGACCGCTGCACTCTTGAGGATGCTACAACTACAACTCATATATAAACTCCGTTTAAAAAATATACAATTGAAAGTTGTATTTTTAATAGTATTTGTAAGGGGTAAACAATCCAGACAGTAGGTGACCGCCGCCGCGAATGGACACCCGTGCCCAAAAGGAGTCATTAGTCCGCTGGAAAAACAGCAGGAACGCCAGGAGATTTTATATGGCGGTAAGACAGAAATTAGTTTGGTCTTTCGAATCCCCCAGCTCGTTTCTACAATTTAAAACTCGTATTTCTCTAGTACTATCGATCAGGTGAATGAGAAATATTGGTTCATATGCATTATTTTGTGGAGGTCAGGTTTCAGGAATTTTTTTTATTTTGTTACATTATCGGGTTTTTAAATTGAACCATTAATAATATTTTTAGTGGTGTAATATTTGTCACATTCTTCATATTACTGATATCGTCAACGGGTAAAGGTGCTTCCGATAAGTTGTTGTCTGCCGCTTTCTGAGAAGTACAGAAGAAGTGATCGTCGTCACATGTTCCTAACTATACTCTTAGTTAAAATGCTTACGGTACATTTAGTAGTGTCTTCGTTTTTTTCCATTTATTTGTGTATCTTTGTCATCGGATTCTGATAGGAAATTCGTCCATGTACACTACGAGATAATCAGAATTATAACCGTTGGTCTTACAGTAAACTGCGAAAAATATATTTGTACACAGTTTTGATGTATGTGATTAAACATTGAACGCGTAAGGCGTGTAATAGAGGAGTATTTAAAGTATTTAAATGAGGGACTATCTTTTTATTAGTCGCACTTAATACGACTGGCGCTGGCGTGACCCTGTTTCAAGATCAATAGTATTTTGCTCAACTCATTTGCGCATCTGTGCTTACTCTTTTGCACGACTCTCAATACGTTTCATTGAGAGTGCTTTACAATCGAAAAAATGTTTTTCACCTCTTATCGGTAACCAGTTCTATCGCTGTACTCTCGTTAGCACGAACATGGGAAAGTTTGCATTTCCATTCTACAAACAATTTAGTGAAGTTAATTCTGCCGTCTTCAAAAGGATTGGACGCCCAGAGACGAAAGAGAAACCATCACAATAGTTTAAAAACTGATCCCATTCAATCAGCTCTGAAAACTCATAAAACACAATCACAAAGTATCCATCAATTAACATTTTTTTATTAGCTTTTAAATTTTATTATTAATTCGGCGTCGTTAAATTATGATTGATAAAAAATACTATTTATTAAACCAAAAGGAGACTTAAAAGTGGAGGGACCTTTAAACTTTAAACATATCTTTTCGTCACCCTGTTTCGACGAGATTGGCTTGTAATGGATGGCACTTTTCAAATTTTATTTTTACTTTAAAATATTATTATTAATAACGTTCACATATTATTCTATTTTTTATTTTGTTTAGTCGTACATTTTTACTAAAGTATTAAAATACTTTATAAAAAAGTTTGAAATTTAGAAAATTGTAAATATTTAATTTTACGTTCATTAATATATATATGATGTAATATAGATTAAGATAAAAAAATTAAAAAGTATGAGTCGTACAGTTTTGGATTTTCAAATTTTATTTGATATCGCAAGCATAACACAAATAAATGCTTCAAAATTGATAGAATCGATGCACTAAGGATCTGTGTATGTCTATTAATTGAGGTACAACCGACAAAATGGTCAACCACAGCGTAGAAAAAAGCGATTAATGAAAAATATTGTTCTACTCGATACTTTAGTATGCCATAATTATTATACCTAGTACCTGATATTCTGAACTAAGCTCGAAACCTAACTAAATCAAACTAAATCTATTTTACAATTCTTATTTTCTAATACATATTTACCAACATCATTAGATCTCCATTCGAACAAGTGCAACAGACGCCACTGGATACTGGCCACAAATAAGGCTATGGCAAATGAATGCGTTTGATTATTACTTTATCTTAGGAAAACGATAAGTGTGCTGTTCGAAAAAACCGACTTTATCGAGTCTGTAATAGGGTTCAAGGTCGGAATGTGCTAGCAATTATCAAAATAACTTCTTCCATAAATATGCTTGTTCTACTAACTTTGCTAAATAAAGAGAGATAATTTTATTAATTTTAACAGTTGATATTCTTACAGATACCTTTCAAATATTTTTAAGATTTTTAAATTCATTATAATTTGGGAATTCCATTTAACTTTCTGTACAGTTTGGATTAAATTAGCTACATTAATGCGTTGTTTAAAATGAAATAGAGGTCCTTCAGGTATTACATAAGAAGATTTTCAGTCATTTTACCCCACCCTCCCCTGTCAGCAAAACTCTTACCCCATCAAGCTTACATAAGCATCGCTATATATCTTTATATAATCTGTTGAAGTTTATTTATGAGCAAGTATTCAAAAAACTATAAACTACATAGGAATTTAACGTTCACTTAATATTTATTCAACCAAATCATTAATGTCATATTTAAATATTAAATTATTGACATACAAACCATGTTTACTTATTTAGTAATTTTTTGTACGTTTCCAATCGTTTCGTTCAGCTACAACAGTCTATTTATTCTTAAATACAGGATTCGATGGAGATCAAAATTAAAACTCAAAAAAAACAATGTATTAAATAAATTAAAAATTATTTAAAATCTACTATATGGGTAATTTTCCTTAATGGTGTAGTACATCAAAAATATGACCTAAAGGTACAAAAGTAAATCGTCGTGCTTCTTTTTTATTCAATTTAATGCAATATGAAATGTTTATTATATTTGAAACAAATTCATTGGCGAAAAGAATTTTTTTTCTTTGATTCGTTCAGAGCGTTCATAAATTTCATTGCGGAACCAAATGCAATCTTTCAGTAGAGGTAGTGGTAAAAAATCAGACATTAATACTACACGGTCGTTCAAATGATCAGTTGACAGCTCTCCTTGGCAAAGATCAAATTTGTCAAGAAAATCTTTTATTGCTTTTCATTCCTTTTGCGTTTGATCTCGCCCCTAAACTTGCTGTATTATATTTTGCTTCTGTTAATTTAAATTACAAATGATGTAGTCATCCATTACCCTAAACGAATAAATAACTTACTTGTGACCGCCATCTTGAACTTTTTTATTCCGATAAATTTCTATAAGCCTCGCGTTTGTAAACACAAAATAAATTGTAATCCGGCACTCGATCACACTTTAACATTAAGATCCTGCTTGCGGTTTCAGTCACAATTATGATCAAATCACATGAATGATTAAATGGTATTGAATATCATGTAATCATTAATGTAAAATATTGTGTAATATGACGCAATATCGTATTGCGTCATATTATACAATATTTTATTGCCTATTAACTAAATACAGTTTTTAAAAGATCAGGCACTCGCCACTTTTTTCGTTAATAGAGTACCTATCATATTATTATTATAATAAGGATCATAAAAGTAAAAATAAACATGACCAGATAAATAAATAGTTTTAGGTAATAATTAACGAGCCGGTCTGTATAACTAATTCGCGTGCTACAGACGCGACGTTGCCGCTGCTCTCATCACCGTTAATTTCTTCCGATGTCCGTTTTGACTTAATCTTTCACGTCGTGTTGGGCTGTCAACACGACGACGCGAAAACACACGTACATTACGTTTACTAAAAATCTCGCAACGCAACCTGAATAATGAGCTTGTTGACGAATATTTGGTTAAAGTACTATCAGTATGTGGATACGTCGTAAATGACATGAATCTTAGTTCCTAAGTTGTATTTTTTGCTGTGATGGGACGTCAAAAAGGATTAATACGCATACAACTTACTTAAGTATTGTTGCCAAAGCGCACGCGCAATCATCTGATATTGCAAACACAAGATTCTTGATTTGTTTTTTTATATTAAATTATTTATGTTGCATTTTATAAAACGCACAATTTAAAAAAAAATAATAGTGGAGATTAATTAGGAATATTATGTTGTAATAGGGACACAAGTGACGCGGTATTGTTCATTTACATACTGTGTATATTTCAATGCATCGTGTTGTAGTACACAATGTTTTAGTGTGTGGCACGTACCTTTAAGTCTATTTAAATTCGAAAAGTATGCGTAAGTAAGAATCACCTGAAGGAAAAAAACTAAAAAAAATAATTAATGAAGGATATTATTACAGTTCAATGAGAATGATCGATATTAGCGGCCGATGATATTTTCGCCAAGTGAGTTACCACTCATCCTATATCATCAATTCAGTGGCGGCGTTAGACGCCGGCGACCGCCGATGGCCTCGCGCCTGAAGGGCCCTCGCAAGTACTTTTACAACTTTATATTAATGTATGACACGAGCGTTCCCGGCAACGGCCCCGCCTCGGGATACGGTATCTTGGCACGCGCACCAAAGGGGCATCCATTAATTACGAGAGGCGGTTTTAGTGATTTTTGACCAACCCTAGGTAAGATTTGGCCTGAGGCCTACCCCTTAATCTCACATGAGATTTAACAAAATTATCAAGTATTTAACCTCATTTTAGAGGAAAAACGTGTTAAATTTTATCCTGTATTCTTTCAATTTTGCACTGTTTATTGTGAAAAATCGGCTTGACCCCAAAAGCGTCTTACGTAATTAATGAATGGTCCCTATTGGTTCGTGTAGAGTGTAGGTACCTAATATTGCCCCATTACCCGTCTCTCCTGACTCAAAGCCCTTCGAATTATAACGTATAGAAGCACAGGCAACAACACAATTCAACTCATTTAATTTAACATCTTTTTTGGACTGGGAAACGAATGGGGTCTCGCAAAGCTCGAAGACCAAAAGTATACGTCGTCGGCGTCTACTTTTTACCGACGTTTAGTACCGGCACTGTATTAATTTGAGACCGTTATATGAAGCCACAACAACGATCGTTTAACTGCAATTTCGACAATGGTTGTTCCACTAGGATGCCCTTAACAATAGATCATACCTGGCAAAAATTTCTACGAAACGGAATATTTTACCTACATCATAAATTGTATTATTATTATTTATATAGTAACTATTAATTTTAAACTATCTATTATTCGTAAGCGATTAAATTTCAAAATAATGTTTGAAACATTTTTTTATTTTATTTACATGAAAGTTTCTCCTCATGTAAATAATGTAAACGACTCCAATAGCTGTCACGCATGTACTAGATAAACAGATTGGCAAGAAGCGGTTTTCGTTACAAAACAAAAAAGCGGTTACTTCTAAGTGTCGGTCCTAGTTCGTTATTAGCCCTTTCCTAGCAACGACAATGCTGTATATAATTGCGATTTCGTTCAACCAGGCGGTGTTTAATTTAGTTACGCAAGTGACGCAGTTCGTGGCGGACGTCGTCTTTACAAAAATTGGTTATTGTCTCTGCCCATCGTGTATTACGTTAGGCTCCCGTCATATTAACACATCTTGTTAAAGGAAATACGAAAAATTAATCGTTTTTAGGTCAGCAACTGGGCCAGAGGTCTAAGTCCATACCGTGTATTACGCCGGCTGTCAGATTGACGTTCGCAAAGTCAAGATTCAAAAGGTCTCAACTCCAATTCGCCTATCGACAAGTGAATATCCGAATGCGTCACAGAGCGGTTTTTGTGGTAACTCGTTTCGTTTATAGTTTCTAACATTATTTGTCGAGCGTCACTAGAGTTGAGCACCGTTTTGCTTTAAAAAAAAGTGTGCCATGACGCCGCGTTTGCGAAACTAAATAATGTATTTCGAGGCCACGAATACGAAAATGTAACCAGTCGCAAACGGCGTCCGCTGCGTAGCGCGCGTGTCCTGCGCGCCCTCCCCCGGCAGTCGCCGACCGCACTACGCGCAGGTGCGCAACCGCGTGCGGCGCGCGCAATGCGTGACTATGTTCAGGGCGATTACGGACCGGGTGAGTGACATAGATGAATATGTGTGTGAAGTAGAAATTTATAAACTCTCTAGTTATTTCGTTTTATCGATGCGTTCGATGGTTTGTGTTTGTATTAGCGGTTAATTAATGCTAATGAGATGACACGTCGAACTTAATTGTTATCAAGTTCGACTTATGCGTCATTATTTTTTATGGGGCATAACTCGACGATAATGTTCGAAATGTACGAATATCTTAATTGATGATTTCTCGATGCTTTGAGGTGATGTTTGCGACTAATAATTGATGTCGACGAGAACTGCACGTCGGAATGGCCCGTACCATATCGCCATCGAACTCTTCAATTCTACGAAGGTTATAATAGTAATGGCGCTACAAATTATTTGAATTGAAACATCAAATTCATTGAGGCAAATGCAATGACAACACCTGTATCATACACTAGTGACATTTTAAAACAGTTAGGTAGTGCTACTTAACTTGCACGTTATCATTAAGCAGAAACGTGTCGCCGATTTCTATTTAAACAGGTGAGCGACTCTCGATAGGACACGTGAACAGATAACGATAGAATTAGTATGCGCATTAATTAATATAATAAGGTTATATTTCTGAGGTTTTTGTGATAAACGCAAACACAGATCAGGCACGTGCGGCGGGCCCCACGGAACGGCCTAGACAAGTATATATATAATATTATCCTCACCAATGTACTTAAAAGGGATATTCTTGTAAGGGACTTGTGTGGGGCGTCTCGCTGGGCTCGCGTCCTCCGGCTCGCGCTTACGCCTCAGTCCGCGGATTTGCCGTCGGCGTTCCCCGTGAAGGAAAATCGCGAGGGATGTCCGATGAATATTCTTGAGCCGCAGTTGATAAGTTCAATATATTATCATCGTCGTTGCAACTTTAGCTTCAAGATTTTTGTTTCTTTTCACTGCAGAATATTAATAATATTAAATGAGTTCGTGTAGCACTATTGACGAAGATTTCAATGAAATAATAATAATTTCTACCTGGCTTTGCATGGATGGAAATACAATTAATCCCTTGTTTTGTGTATCAAGTTGCAACCGTAGGGGGAGATATAAAATATAAATGCGTGTAATCCAGAAAATATTCTATTTGGTTGCTAAATTTCATTTAAATCCGTCCAGCCGTTTATGCGTGATCAAGTTACAAACAGTCAAACATCCACACAAGTAATTAACTTTTATAATATTATGATATTGAGATGTAATACTGAAAAAGACGCAGTGTAAAAACCCTATAATTCGTTTTCATTTACTTTGAATTTCTTATCATTAATCTATTATTAATAATCATATAATTACAATCCGATTGTAATTATATGATTTGAAGCTGTTTCTGACTTTCGCTTTCGCTCTACTCACCCTCACACCATCTACCCCCCGTGTCGCATCTCCCTCTCTGCCCTCAACGCCCACTCTAACGCCGCTCCTTTAAACAAAGCAAACAATAAGTATGGTCGACTAAATAAAATAAATGACTATTACATTCTTTAGATTTAAGGAGTGATAAACATACAAAGAAATAAACAGTGACCTATATTTTAAGTACCAATCAATAATATCAGTTTTCTAAATTTTATCAAAATTGTTGTCATTGTTAAGTTATAAGTAGACTTACAGACAAACAGACTGAAAAGTAAACAAACAATGACTTATATATGAAAAAATGGTATGCTTTAATTAGTAGGCTCAAGTTCATTAAAATCAATTAAACTATTTTTGAGCCATGAAAAACCATACGAACGAACGGACAGAGAAACAAACCAAAAGTAGGCTATGTCCTTGCCCGGGACTCAAACTATTTCCATACCGAATTAAATCTAAATAGGTTCAGGGGTTTAAGCGTGAAGAGGTAACAGACAGACAGACACACTTCGCATTTATATCAGTATGGACAGATACATGTAAGAACTTATTTACGCACATGGGTGTCACAATTGACCTCGATCTCCACTAGGAAAAATTTTTATTAAGAAAGACAATTGATTACAATAAAATCTATAAAAACAACTTTAATGCCGTAAAATTTTACAAAATTAAATCATAGTGGATATTTATTGTTTAGTACCTGAAATCTTTAAAATATTCGTAGCAATTAGAGATGCATATCAAGGCGACAAATTAATCGACTGCAGTGCTGATGGATCTCATAATAATATTTTTTTTTTATTTTTAGTATCTACGTGTTATTAAATGCAGTAAATAAATGGCATAAGCAAGGGCATGTCGCGCAGGCGTAGGTCAAACCTTTTTGCATGTCGCACCGCGGCTGAACAGTACAGTTCATTGACTATAAACATGAAGTCTACTAATCGTCAATGATTCCCACTAATAATAGAATATACTCATTTGGTACAAAAAGTACACCATTACAAAGAATAATCCAAACTATACCACTTTTAACCTTGTACAATTATAACAAAAAAATTCTTTAAAAAAATATTGCCGAGTCCGTCAATTAGCATGTAGTTAGGAAGTGCGGATGTCATCAAAATTTACCTCGATTAGCTTTATTAATTTACTTAATTTTTTTCTTAATATAACAATATATGAGGTATAGAACTTTATATTGTTGTATAAATAAAAATCGGTTGCCACATGTATAGACGAGCATCACTTGAAAACGGCTTGACCGATTTGACTGATTCTTTTGTTGTTATGTTTCCAATAGTCAGGATAAGGTATGTATGAAAGAAAATAATCCTTTGTATCTATCCGTCTGTCTGTTTGTTCGGGGTATCTTTAGAATGGCTGAACAGATCACGATGCGACTTTCCCTGGAAGGCAGAGAAATTTAGTGGGCCACTTTTAGGATACTTTTTATTGCGATATGTTTAGGGTTTCTGCAAGAAAAAAAAACCCTTAAAAATCGGATAATTTATTGAGATTGAATTAAAAATGGAACCGTAATCGTGATAGAGAGTAAAATCAGAATCGGGATTAGATCGAGACGAAATCAAGGAGCGGAAACGGAATCATGAGCGTAATCAGAATCGAAAGTAAGAACGGAGCCGAAATTGAGGACGGGGACTGGGGTCGAATGAGAGTGTGGGATCAAAAGTGTGATCGAGAAGAAATCGAAAACGAGGTCGGGATTGAAAATGACAACGTCCATGCTGGTGCAGCTGCGGGCATTAACTACATGGTCAAGTTGCCTACAAGAAAGTGTAGAACAACGTCTGCCGGGCCAGCCAGAAAAAAATAAAAAAATATTGTGATATTCACTTATCGATTTCCCAGTTTTTAAGATCTTTGTCTTATATAGAAATAACATTTTTATACGGAGGTAAAGCGTTTAAAATTTGAAACGCTTTACCTGCGTAATAATATTAATGCCCATCTCGTTTTTGTGGTATTTGTTTCTAGCAAACAGAGAACGCATTCATACGTGCATTCAGAGCATCGATACTTTGATCGCTACAACACCAAATTGCACAGACAAACAAATTTTTGCGTTTATGAGATTAGCAGTAGTTTAGATGGAAGTGTGTGTGGATGATCGAGTTTCGCTCGCAACCAGACGCATCTCATTAGGACCTGCGGCAAGTCTATTGAGTCGATAGAAGAAAAACTAATTGTTCCGATCTAGATACTTCTTATTATTGACATTAATCATTTTAAATTTTCGTCCTTCTTCTTAATACTAAAGATGCTTTTTTCCTGAAATGAAACGATTCGTCGCAGCCTCAAAACGAACTGTCGATGCTTTAAACTTTCGCTTGTAAACCACTTCAAAATCATTAGAATTGTTTGTGAGGAAGTGATATTCTTGATGATCATTCATCACCATGTTAATGAAGAAGTTATGATTAGTGATATCAATCGGTGAATGTATTAATGAATCGCTTCTATCCCATGGATGTAGAAGAAAAGCGATTCATTGATTTACTCATCGCGAGATTTTGGAAACCTACTTCATCGAAATGAAATATATATAATGTAGGGACCCATTAAACAATGATTTTTGAAAATTCACTTATGAGCGGCATAAAGGGGTTGAATTTTGAATAAAACCTTTTGTGAAGCGAGAACAGCTTTACAATAAGTATTACGCCGGGGAAGTCTTTTCGTATTTCATAGGTAAAAAGTTGCAGTAAACTCCTTGGTTGTGCTGTTTGTATGTGGCTAGTTTTGATACCATTAAATATATGACATAAAAAAAATGAAAAATAAAATTAAAAACGGTATCTTGCTATTTTTCTATTGTTTTTCTGTCCACCAAAATGAGCCAATCTAATGTAGAAATGCGATACATTTTAAAGTTATATTAAAAAAAAAGGAAAACGCGACACATGGGGCGAAAAAAAATTTGTGATGTTTGTAAACGTAATGCAGTGTCGGTAAGAGCAGCACAAAACTGGTTTAAGGTCTCTTTCTCTCTCTTTTTTGCTCGTATTAATAAATCGCTCTTATCTCTAAGAGCTGTATTCAGTACAGTTGTAAGATCTGTTGCTCATTAATAAACGTTACTTAAGTTCGGTTTGTGGTAATACATATCAGTGTAGTGCTGTCAAATAACGTCTGTGTATTGACGTATTAATAAACGTAATTCGCGTTCTTTGAGTAACGTTTTATGATACCGTATTAAAAATATCGGCTGAGTGTGGTCATTAGTTCACTTAAGATCGAGCATAGACAAAAAGAGGGAATAATGGAAGGTATTGATATTTATAATCATTATGATTATTATGATATTTATGATGAATTTTTCGCTCCGGTGACTAAAACCCTCGAAAGAAATAAAAATTATTTAGAAATTTTCGTGTATATTTTATATATGTCAAAGCTAAATACTTTAAACATTAAAATTATTATTCAGATTTTGCCGATGATATTTACTTGATACATACAATCTGGATTTGAATTATATTCTCATGTTATCCGATCCCATGCTACGTGCCTTGATTTAAGGTGTTAATGCTCGTATCCTTGCATTCGACTATGTTTTTATATTTGCTTAAGATACTTAAAAATTTTTTTTTCTAATACTGAGAATATGTGTTTTTTGGTCCAGTACAATAATAAAATAATAACTGCACACCAGTGGCGAGGGGTGAGAAAAATATAAAGGGAAGCCGAACCTTAAAAAATTGTCAACATTAAACATTATTAATAAAAATATAACTATTACTTACCGAGCTCTGTAACGCCCTCTGGTATAACGCGGAAATATTTCATTCGCCACTTTTGGCATAGTTGAAGTCAACGATAGAATACAAACGGAAGACTTCGAGCATGCATAAAAGCAGCTTTGAAAAAGCTAATGAAGTAGTTTCCTTTAGTCGAATTTATAGCAGCGCAGTGGATAAATGAATTAAATGAGATAAAAAAGCTATTTAAATTCTAGTGGTAATCTACGATTTTTCTTGAGGAAATGAGCTAATACCAAGTCATAAAAATTTGGCTTACTTTTGATTTGCAACAGTAAATGTTTTTCTATAGATAACAACGCGAGATCTGAAAGCCTTTGTCCTGTCTGGCTATTCCTGAGGTACGTATGAATGCGTTTGAGAGCTGAAAAAGATCGTTCCGCGGCCGCAATTGTTATCGGAAGGGTTAAACAGATATTACTTAAGCTTAAAATTTGAGGAAATGTATCTTTTAAGATATCTTTTTGTAAATGCAAAAATAACTCGTACATATCTAATCCTTTAAGCGAGGGAGACGAATATAATACTTTTAACTCATTTTTTAATGCATTTATGTCAAAAATTCGAGGAAATAATAAATTTAAATTATTTAGTTTATCCTCAGGAAATTTACGTTCGAATAAATCATATTTCGACTTACTTAGTAAATCTAAAACGACAAATTGCTTAGTGAACTATATCTGGTTTGAATTTGATTTTTAACATTATCTACAATTTCGATGAAAATACGTTTATACTCGCGTTTTAAGTCTGATTCTGAGCTAAATAGACGTCGGCGTCTTCGTGGAGGCTCACTTATATCAGTGACACTGTCGTAAATTTCGTCAAACTTATTAATGAAATTACTCTCAAACCAATTTAATAGCGATCGAACTTCGCGAATAACGACGTCTATATCACTCTGTTTATTTTGTAGTAAAGCGAAAGTAATATCTGTTCTTGCAAATAATTCAGCTAAAGTATGCAAAAAGCAAAATTCCCATCTTCTAATGTCATTAACAAACTTTGTGATATGGCAATTGATTCAGAATCCCAATCCATCGGACATTCTATAATTATATTAAATGTTTGTATTATGTCGGATCTACAGTTACAAATGACATTAATAATACGAGAATGATACTGCCATCGAGTTTCTGCGACACCAGGAAAAAGACGATCTGACGTTAATTTTAAAAGACCCGAACGTTTAGTAGATTTATTAAAAAAAATTATTATGCAATTGATGTGGCCGAAAAATTGTTTTAACTCTGGAATATTTTCTAAAGGTCGAGATAACACTAAGTTAAGTACGTGAGCATAGCAAGGAATAAAGACAGCCATTGGACATTGTAATTTAATTTTTGTTTGTACGCCGCCCTATACTTCTATACTTAATTCGACACGGGATGATGCTATATGCAAAACCGTTTTTTATTCGGGTATAATCGGAAATCTCCGCTGATCGAAACGCATTATTATTTACATAATGATGTATAACACAAGAATCCGCAACCGAATATAACACCTAAGAGTTTACGTTAAAGGTGAAATTATGTTACACGAATTACAATTGCGTCAATTCGTTGTCGAAACGAAACTCGCGACAAACCGAGTTATTCCCCGCTCTCCCGCGGCTTGCGACGGCTAAGCTCGCGGCTGTGGCCCGCATAACGCTATAATACAACTGAATATGGAAGACTCAACATTTCACATTGATTACGACGATAGCGAACATTCTGAATTTGGTCGTTTAAAAACTCGGTTGCTTTCGAGTTATTTGAAGTGTTTTTATATAGGGCTTACGTTACTAACGTAAGAAGGCTGGATATTATTTACAATAATTATTGAAAATTAAAATAATTTTAAGTGTCTGTATACTAAAAGCAATAATTTATTTATTTATGAATTATGCATATTAAATATTTTATGAAAGGAAGCCGCAGTGGCGGCGCTACATACTCGTGGACGTCGGCGACATCAGTTTTGCAGAGGCCTCTTAATAACTTGTAGGGAAAACTTTTGCGGCCTCTTTTTAATAACTTGTAGGCAAAACTTTTTGTTTGAGGCCCTTCGGCGCGAGGCCGTCGGCGGTCGCCGACGTCATGACACCGCCTAGCGCTCACTGGGAAGCCGATAATCGAGTTCTTAGAAGCCGTCGCCCCTACTGCACACAAAAATACTAGAAGGCAAAAAATTAATTACCTTCTATAAATTTTTCCAAAATGTACTCTTGTAGTTCACAACACAATAAACAACCTTAACACTGCACCAATGGCGCACGACAACGTTACGTTCCGACAAAATAAAATATTCATACAAAATATGTTAGTTAACATTAATGAAGTGAAACTTCTTTATCGGCGTATGGGAGAAATTTTATAGCAATGTAACGTTTTTCTGTTACGCGCCATCTTTATTTCTAGGTCACATTTTTCCGTTACGTGCCAAATTTATTCAATGTTATTAATGTCATCGGGCATAAATATAATTGTTACTAAGACCACCTGTCACATATACTTTCTGTCAACACCCTAGATCTATTTACAGTTTGTATATATTACATTTTCCTATTATCTAAGTTGAAACCTTTTCAACCGACATACATGAACTATATCTCACATTCTTTTCATTGTGACTCGATTTTATATGTAGCATTCGATAATTTTCCACAATTCTATATGGCCCTTTATAACATCGCATTAATTGAAAAGTTTACCTATCACCCTTCTAGGTACATATACCATTACCAAGTCCCTACATGAAACTCTGAACATTTCTATTTCTGAAACTCAGTAGTGACGTGGAAAATAATATTTCAATTAAGTGATTAGCGAAAAAAATTTTATAAAGTTATTTGTATCCATGTCTATGATAATAAAAGCCTTTTGCATAAACTTTATCTAATTTAGCTTTATTCAACCAATTTCTGTGAAGTTGTAAATAGTAAATCATTTTTCGAAAAATGATGTCTCAAAGAAGTTTCACTTCTTACGTGTGTACACTAATACACACACACTTTTTTTTTTACTAATATGTGCATTAAATGCATTGAAACATAGCAATCAAATAATGACTTTTATGATTGTAATATATTATAATATTTATAATGATTATATAATGCCATTAATATAATAATTTTCATTTATATTGTATTGCAGATATCATTTTTCGATTTTTTTTTTCCTATAATGGAACGTACTAGTTCGTTCCGACAAAATAATATGTTCATTCTTTTTGACAGATACTTAAGATACTCTACTTGAGTTAGACATCATATGAGTATGACTTAGGATTGGTTTATTAATTCGTCTATGACTTAAAACTAATATTAACAGCTGAGATGTTATCGTTTGATATAAGTCTTAAGATCTAATGTGAGAGCGATTTATTAATACGAGCCTTTCTACGCGTGTTTTCGTCCGTGCGTGCGTGCATGCGTTCGTGCGTTATTTCATAAAGAGCTTTCTCTTTTAATGAAATGACATAATCATACGCTTACGTCATCATCAGCGGTATTAATCGGTGGCATTACTGTGCCAAATAACAAAACTTATTATTTCGGTGATGATCCCCATAATAATCGTTTTAATTTTTGAAGCTGAAAAAGGTTTTTAGGAAACAATTTAATAATGTGACATTAAAAGTTATTTAGACATAACAATATAAGGAAATTTTTTTTTAAATGAATGCAACTCCTTGGAGTTACGATTTTAATCCGTTTAAAAGTTACGAGAGGTTTACATAAATAAACATTCACACGCGCACGTACACACGTCCACACGCGCTCACCCGTGAAGACGTGCATACGCGCGCGCGTACACACACTCGCACACAAACACACACACACACATACACACGAACGCACACGCGCGAGCTTGCGCGATCGCAGCATACACACAAACACATACATGTATACAGCTAGATTCTGCAACCGTGTAATGCTTAATGGCGGTGCCGTGGGGATTGGTGGTGTCCGCCATACCAGACCGCAAAACTGGTCGTGATGATAGGCAAAAGTATTTTCCTACCGCTACAATAAAAAAAAATACATACATACAGATTACAGGTATCACTAGGAAAATAGTCCAATTAGATTCTTAAGTCCTAGGAGATTGATCCTAGTAGATTTCAATTCTTTAACTGTCAAGATCTGATGAAAATTCGATTTTCTAAAATCGGACTGAAAACAGTCACTTCCCAATGTTATGAATTTTTTCAATTTTCAGCCAATCAACCTTCGTTTTAGTACTTCACTACACCACTCGACACGCAATCATCTCGTCATCCGTCAAATCATGAGTACAGAGCTTCCGAATCTTTAGAAGTACATGCAAAGTTTTGTTCATTTGGTTCGTACCGATACTTAATTCTGTTTGAATTTGATCACAAGTATTTTTTTATTATTTTCAATTAGTTGTCGTGCAGGACCAATAGTAGTTTCGGTAACTGCGGTCACCGGCCGTCAAAGAGGGGATCACGGCCGTGTCTGAATTCACTGAACCGGGAACACGCAGAGCGAGGAGATGGAGCTTCATCACTAAATGCCAATCGAAGGCTCTGAAAACTTTCTTGTTGATTTTAGCTACGGCAAAAATCATATAATTTTATGACGCCATTGTCATACTGATTTAAATACATTGTACAATTAATAAAAAAAAATCAAAACGATATCATGAAAAAAAATGATAATCCACACAAACTAAAACGTAGCCAACTCCTGAAGAGTTACACTTTTAAAACGCGTAATTGTTTTTTGTGTTTTTAATATTCTTACTGCAATTAGCCAGTTCTACTACTTATACTTTTCTTTAATCTTCTAAAACTTTTAGTTATATTCTTCTAGATAATTTTTTGAGTATAATTTAATTATAAAATACAAACCAGTAAGCAAATACATTGTAATAAAACTGATAAAGTTGGCCTGCTTTTAGTTGGAGGTTGTTTGATTTTTTACTAATGAGATCTACATTTCAATCAATAATTATTGACGTTTTGATATTTTATCTATTGCGTATGTATTGAGGTGCGACTTTACCAAATATATTAATTGTGTAATTAAAATAACTTCTTTTCAGCTTTTGTATTTATTATTAAAATTATTTTCAGCTCCGGTGACCACACAGACCATCGCTAGCGAGGAGCGGACCCTGTTACCCAAAAGGGAACAACACAGCACGAGCGAGACGCGTTCTACGACGATGTGGTGGCGCACGCGGTCGCTCCGGCTGGATGCCCTCATGGTTTTCTGGGGCCTGGGCACCTGGCTGGGCGTGAACGGACTGTTCGTGCAATTGCCGCTGTTGGTCGAGCGTCTGCCCGAAGGTTGGGCACTGCCCTCGTCCATCGTGCTGGCCATACAGGTAGCCAACGTGGGCATGCTGGCGTATATAGCCTTGAAGCGGCTGCGACCGCGCGCCTCGGACGCACCCTATGTAGCGGGGCTGCTGGCGCTGGGTGCGGCGGCGCTCGCCCTCAACGCTTTCCTGTACGAGCACACGGCGCCGCTGGGCGGGCGCGAGCGCTCCGTCGCCTTCCTCGTGCTGACGTTCTGCGCGGCGTTGGTCGGCTGCACGAGTTCGGTACTGTTCTACCCGTACCTGCGTCACTTCCGCGCGGCTTACCTCTACACGTATCTGGCGGGGGAAGGTCTCAGCGGGTTCGTGCCGGGTGCGCTCGCGCTCGTACAGGGTGTAGGCGGCGAACCGAATTGTTTGCCGTCCGATGACGGTACCGTGTTAGTGCCGCACTACCCGCCGCCGCGCTTCGATACCACAGTTTTTATGCTCGTTCTAGCCGCACTCTCTGCGCTCAGCCTCTTCAGCTTTCTCATATTGGATAACTGGTCCGGTTTTGCTTCTGAGCGTGTGGTCGCTTCCGCAGCCGATCAATCTGCCGAAAAAGAGCCTCAGATGTCGTTGCGCGCGCGGCGTTGGTTGTGTATATTCGCACTGACGGCGACGTTGAACGCACTCAGCAACGGCGTATTACCCTCTGTCCAGTCCTACTCGTGCATGCCGTACGGTGCGGTCACGTACCACCTGGCAGTGTCATTAGCCGCGATGGCCAATCCGATAGTTTGTTTGGCGGGGGTGTGGTTGCCGCCGGTGTCGGCGCGCGTGCTCGCTGCGATGTTGGCGTGCGCCACACTTCCGCTGGCGTACGTGCTGGCGACGGCAGCGCTGAGTCCGCTGCCTCCGCTGCAAACGCAGGGCGCGGGGCCGACGCTCGTCGTGGTGGCGTGGGTGGCGATATCAGCTATAATATCATATGCTCGCATGTGGGTTTATGCAGTGTGCCGAGGTGGCGGTGCGTGCGCAATGCGGGCTTGCGGCGCTTCGACGCAAGTTGGTTCGGCGTTAGGATCGTTACTCATGTTTTTTGTGATAAATTACGCTGCGGTGTTCACAGACGCGCCGACGTGCCCCGCCGCCCCCGCCGCCCGCGCCGCCGTCGCGCCGCTCTAGCCGGACTCACGCGACCGCGACCGACCTCAGGACCACGCCCGGGTCCGGGTGCACGATCATATCACGGGGTTCCGCATGTCACAATAATCTCTGTTATATCTATACGCTATAATTACAAATTTCATGAAATGAAATTGTGAGAAAACTAGATGTCCTCATTCTTGTCTATAATTTGGAGTGATGCGTTTAAAATAGGAATATTTCTAATAAAATATTGTACAGGCATCGATTGTAGAAGCTCGTTGTCGACAATTTAATCGAACACAATCGGTCTCGTTACGATGGCATCACCAAGCAGCGGCCTCGCTCCGCGCCTGCGCCGGACGAACGCGAGGCTCGTGTGACGTTCTCGTGACGTAAACGATGATTAGACACGACCGCATCCATCCACAGAATACCTTAACAAATACAGAAGAGATGTATCGATACGTATTATACTATTATTTTTCTCATTTAGGTACGTTATTTTATTACTCATTATCGATCGTTAACCGAACGTGCGAAAACTACCTCCGGTTATCGGTTAAGATTTGTTGATGAGCGCATAGCCAAGAACCGAATGCGAATTGTAATTATGTATATTAGGTGTTTTTCAGTTTAATTTTTTAATATCCGGGGCCTTTCTGCGGTGAAATACGCTACGAACTCTACGAATAGCTTCACCCCCATGGACCTCTTTGGGACTGCACAACTGGCGCGTTAGAGTTAACTCGATTACACGAGATCCGTAAATCAGCTGTACATAAATATCAAAGTGATTACGCGTTGCGGTATATTAGAGTTGTAATATGTTACGAGTAGTAAATATTTTCGAATTAGTTCCACGATGTTACAAGCTATAGTCATTTCAAGCCTTTGCAATGGAGACAGTTATAGAGATTACATTAATCACATAAGAGCGTCACAATAATGCTTCGATAGGTGCCGCAGTTGTACAAAGGAAACGAACATCAAAAGTGCTAACACGTTTGACACTACACCGAAGTTTACAAGTGTGCTAGTGTCAAACAATTTCATTCATGTATTTTTAGTAGACATATAAAATAAAGTTACTTAAAATTGTACCAAGCCTATCAAACGGCATTAGTCAATCGTCGACGACCTTGTGAACATCTTCAACTGTATTCTGTAGTTTTAAAGTAGAGCGGGCAGCAAAAGCTGTAAAATAATATTTCCAGTACTACTCACATTATTATTACCGTAGAATAATAACGTAAAGGAAGATTGTGGACGATTTTCATTGGTCTGGAAATTGAATTTTAAGGGTTTTCTTATTTTTCTCATATGAAATATTAAAGCTTTTGTGCATTTTCTATAGTAATTTCTATCTAAAACTTAATTCGCGTTCAATAATTATCGACTTTGAAGAAAAAGGAGGCGTAAATGACGAGTCTGTCAAATCTGACGCTTTGGCCTGAACCCCGACCAGTGTTACGTCTCGATGAATAGCACAACATATTTGAAAAAGACTAAATACTTATTGTTAAATTAATGAATTTTGACCGTCTCAGTATTTTTTATAGGTTATCAGCTTTCCGTCTGCGGCTTCGCCCGCGTGTGCATGGGATCAGTTTATTCATCGTCTATATTGATCAATCTTGCTGGCAATCCCAATCTCAGTCCCGCTCTAAATTCTGATCATGGTAATGCTTTTGGCTAGAATTCCGGTTCCGCACTCGATCTGGCTCCTGGTCCCACTTTCAATTTTTTTTCAGCCCTAGCGCTCGATTCTGCTTCCCGTACGGCTTTCAATTTCGGTTTTGTACCGGTTCAGTTTGGTTCCAATTTAGACGAAGCCGGGGTAAATGTTAAAATGAAAATGAAAATATGAATTATATTATTTGTATATATTGCAGCTTTTTAGGAGATTAAAAATGTTTACAATCGGTGCAGTAGTTCGCAATCGTACAAATACGGGGACATAAACTAATAGGTACAAGAAATTGCACGTATTTAAATGTAATGTTATGTCAAAATTTCAATTCGGAGATTTAAGATTTAGAAAAATCGAACATTTATATATCTATTTCTATTGATGTTGAATGTAATAACATAACTTTTACGAAAACAAAATAAAAACTCCTTCAAAAATCTACTTAAATAATTAATTGTTTTTGGAGTCGGTTGCAGATAAAGCAAGACAAATCAACTATAAAATTTATAAACATGAATATGAAATTTGAAGTTATTGAGTCGAAAGAATAAAATATCATTTTCTTCTAAAAAGACACGTCTGCTCCTGATTTATCTTCAGCTGGAATCGTCTCTAAAAACTACTAGTTAATTAAATACGTTTTTGAGGGCGATATGTATTTTATTTTTGTAATATTTATTTTATTTAATATTTTTTATTTATCGAGTAACTATGATTTTACATTTTATAATATTTTAATCCACCCAGCTACGTGGTATGTGGATTAAGCCATGGTTAATTCAACTGATCAAGCGGCTCCTTCACTCGTGTACGGAGCAAGTGGAAAAGCAGTTCCGATCACGAACCCAATTGGAGTGTAACCACTAAATCATTCTTATTTTTACAATATAAAAGTTTTACAATTCATGCAGATCACATTCGCATTTACTTCCGTATTAAAGTAATAAGACGTACGATAAAAAGTTCCAACGCGTTTTAACTTCGGTGGAAGGTTGGGTGGTTCGGTGCAATATTGTCCCTTAACTTCTAGCCGTTAAGTAGCGTCGTGGCTTGTATCATCAGCTCGGCAGCATGCGATGATGACTCCCAGGCGAAAATACTTAAACAAATAATAAAAATAACTCAAAGTATACGTACCTATAATATTTGAGGGCATCGCTCGATTTTCCTGAGATTCTATCATCAGATCCTGCCTTGGTGACTGAAAGCACCTCGAGAGTATATCCTTTCAAACAAGAGAGAATTTTCCAAATCGGTCCACTATCGGTGAAGTTACCGCTGAGCTCGCATAAAAATACGTACAGACGAACGTGGAATCTGCTCCTTTTTGGAGTCGGTTTAAAATTATATCTTAATAAAACTTGATCACAGCAGTAAAAGGTCGGTAGTTAAGGGGAAAATGAAGGTGCTTCGACGAAACGCTCGTGGAGGCCCCGACGTGCGCGAGGGCCGCGCGCCGGCAGCGCGGGCTTGGGCCGTGACGGCGCCCGTTCTCTTCATTACCGGATACACGATTGACGTCTCATTTTCTCCGCAAACCATAAGCTACAATTGTACGTTTTAAATATTTACATTGTGATATACTTTTCTTTGAAGTAACTAAAGAGTACCAAAAATTTGAACTGATATGTTACATTTCAAGAGCCAATTGTTTTTTATTGCATTAAAATACTCACACCTATGTGGGATAAAACATACCGTATAAAATCTTGAATATCGGTAGAGCTTTAAGGGGGTAGAAATGTTATGGTAATTTTTGTTAATGCACTGAGCATTGCCGCCTTCATGGTGTTGTTAAGCATTTGCCAGTCGTTATGACGGACCGATAATACGGCTATCTAAAGACATTGCTGTGCGCTCCACACGCATTTTGACACTGATTTTAAAATACAGACCGGCTAAGGCTTTATAAATAGATTAGATTACGAATTTTGACTTGAGAATAGTGGTAATGTGAAATTTGGATTTAAAAAGTGTGGATAAGATAATAATATGATGATAAAATGATAATAGTACTTAATTAGTTGTTAGTAATTAAAATATAAAGCACAATATTATGTTAATGTATTCAATACACCTCGAAAACAATCAATAGATATTAAATTATGACTGAAATTAATAGTAATTGTGACACCACGACTAGCTTCATATACGCCAGCAACTCGACACTTTCTATTGAAAACATATTTTCAAGTTTTTAATTTCATAATCTCTTAAGTTTTCACATCTCGAATCTCATATTATTTATACGTATATAGAAATTTGATCTCATTTCAAATTGAAAATTATCCCGCATCTTTGGACCAACTTTGGGTGTGTCAGTACTGAAAAATCGCTCATTAGTGTGGTTCACGTGACGGCCACGGCCCACACGAGCCGCCGAGCGGGCGCCCGAGCACAGACGACCGCTCGGCGCCACTGCCGGCCGTCCAGTGCGTTTCCTCGAATCATATCAATCGAACAGCTCGAGCACTCATTCCAGTACTTTCAGTGTGTACCCTGTATTTCACATACATAACGTACATCTAAATACAAAGTTTACTGCAACAACGAATCTACATAATATGCGTATCGACCGCGGCGTGCGCGCGAGAGATTTGTACGGCCCGCGACAGATTAAGTGTAAATCCGTGTCTCGAATCTGAAATGTGTTGTACGTTGCGTGTGGTAGTGGCAGCCCGATAGCGCCGACGTCTCCGCGCCGCTGACTGCAATAATATACGAAGAAAATAATTTATATTTGCGTATTTATGGATGTAAGTGACATTATGGTTAAAAATATGTATCAGAGTAGTGTCCGAGAAACGAATTTTGTGTTTTATGCATAACAAAATTCTGCAGTTATGTCGTCCCGATGCACGCCGGGAGACGTGATACTTTTGCCGTCTCGGTGAGTGCCGATTGTCGGAAATCAGGATCAATATGTGACAAGTAGGAAAGAGACGTCAACAGAATTGAGGAATTAAAATGGACAGATTAGGTTTAATAATCAACAAATGAGGTCGTACGAGAATCAGTTGATAGTGTATGTTAGATGTAAAATATAATATGTAATGTAATAGATATAAAAGTTTGTCGAATACTAAATTATTATTTATTACAGCGTTACGACAGATAATTAAATTGCATTGTAAAGACAATAAATGACTTTTCGTTTATCTCGCATTTTATTACAGTTTCACTATCTCGTCCTCCTTTTAAGGCGCTCGTGTTGCTCGCCGTTTGCTCGGGCATATGTCTACAATTATTTAATTAGGGCTGTCATATTTACCTTCTAGTTGCGTATTTGTATACGCCAGCAGAGGTCGTGTACTACTTAATTGCATTTTATGAAGTGAAGATCGGATGCGGTACCAGGGGGCGCTCCCGAAGAACGAGCGCGCGCCGGCGCACTCGACAAGCGCTGGTCGGCAAACGTAGTGTCCAAAAGCAGAAATCGCTTTCGAAATTGAATCGATTTGCAAATGGAATTAATGGACTATGAAAATTCTTATTACCTCAACGGGGGCGTAATTGTAGAACATACATTTCCAGGAGGGATAGCTGCCCTCCCTGCCCCGGGTACGCCCATACTTATATTCTTGAATTATTTTATCTTTAAACATACATACCTATTTTGTCTTTTTCTTTTTTAATAGATTAAGCGTAATTTACCAATTTCTACATATAGTTACATATTTTATGGTAAGTTGCTATGTTTTACTTTAAAAAAATTTGGAAATAAACATCTGTACGTAATAGGAGATAATAATTATAAAATACCTTTCTTCGTTTGATACGGAAAGATTACAAACAAAATCGATTTCAAAATCAAACCCAAGAATAGAGTAATTTTCGCTCCGATAGCGTAATTTTATAATAATTATGGAATCGCTATTTTTAACGTATTAAGAATTTTTTGAATTCTTGCATATGGTGAAAGTTCACTGTTATAATTTATGTTTTCATTGTAGAGACAGAACCATTAATAGAAAGTCAATTTGTATTGGGAAATACGAAGTTGAAAATAACTAAAATGATTTTAATATCGATGCCAAATTAGCAGCCGATTTGTTTTAAATAATGTGGCTGCCGCGCATGCTCGCAGAGCTAGCGTCGGGCCCCGGTTCAGCCTGCGCTATTTTCAGGCCGTTTTATAACCAATATTTTTACTTTTGTTACAAATCTTGGAATTGTCGGCTCATTGTGCCGATGACGACACATTTGTGCTTGTATTTGATTTGCTACTGACGCCAGCATTACGATATATAAGATTTTAAAGCTCGGTTATTCTGTTAAATCACTAAATAAATATTATTCAAAACTAACTGCTACTGCAATGATAGGATATTACAGGGTATCAGAAATTTGTTAACGTTTATCTGTATTTATTATATTGGTATAGGTTATTTTAGATTTGTTTTTACATCGCTGTGGCTTAGGCTTAGCTCTGCTCTGTATGCGATTTAAAAGACGAGTGTCAGATATCTAAGCTGCCGAATTGGTTTATTTGGCTTTAGCCGCAGCCTAACGAGACACGAGACCTCGCTTTGGGAGATGTCCACATTGCAGAAGCGGGTTGTTCGGGCGATTTATAAGTTGGGACTGGACTATCTCCTTGAACTAAGTTAACGAGTAATATTTGACCAACTTATAAAATATAACTGAAGAAATAAATACAGTTGAACCTCGATAAGTTAAAGTCCAAGGGAAACACAAAATATTTTAAGTTATAGAGGTTTTAAGTTATCAAGGGTCTGTTAGAGATAGGTTAATATAGAGGTAGGTATGTACATATGTATGTACCCTTGTTCCACCCTTTATCAGCATATGTGAGTGTTGTTAGTTTTCTTTTTGAACTTATTTTAAGCCAGTTTTATCACACAGTAAGTAAAGCGACGTTTCCAGAACAATGATCAAAAACTTATGATCCAAGGCTTACTTATGTCTTAAGGCTAACCGCCGCAAACCTTTAAAGAATTTCGAAAAAGCAAACAATAGGTGACATATGTATTGTTTACGTTAACAATTTAACTAGTGAACACGTGCAAGCAATAAATACCGAAACCTTTTGTTTTGCACACTCTTTCAGAATGACTCATGTACAAACAATTTTATGTTATAGAGGTTGTGGAAACATTTCTTCAAGTTACTGAGGGCCAATACAGAGATTACCTATTTAAGTTGTAGAGGTTGCGTATTTTAAGTTATAGAGGATTTGGGCTCTGATGGGAAGGGAACATATTATTTTTTGAAGTTATAAAGTTTTTAAGTTACCGAGGTTTGAGTTATCGAGGTTCTACTGTATCTAAATTTCGTAGAAATTCTATTATTACTTAGATGATGTTGATAAAGACAACTGTAAGAAGTATTCGATTTCCTCTAAATTTTTTGATTTGGACAAGACAATTTTTACTTTTATCAGTCTTCAACTTTATTATCTAGTGCTTGCCCAGTAGGCAAATTTTTTAAGGCTTGTGAAAAAAATTGTCGATTAAAACAAATTTAATTATAGGCCCCAAAACATTCAAACTTTAGTGTCTTTGTTATGCTCAATCGTCTCTTTAATATACTTAGTCCTGTAGCGAAGTACTATCACACGGACTTCCATATGTCTATTGAGCCGTTATAATCCGACATATATTAAGCTGGAGATTATTAATTCATATTTCGTTTTCGTGCCATCAATTTTAGAGTATCGTTAGAGAGTTTGTAAGTTCTATCTTTGCGTCGGGTCATCATGAACTTTGATCTGCCTCTATAGTCAGTTTCCATAAACCTGTTATTTGCAATGTCTACAATTTTGCATTCGTTTAGGTATTCATAGTGATTTTAAAGTTTTAGATGAAAAACTTCGTGGTTCTGAATATGCGTAGTTGCTGCTCGAATCGTAAACTTCATCAGAGTAGAGCTTTCTAGCTTTAAATTTAAGTTCAACCTAGGTGTAGCCTAATTTCTAACTGGTTTCAGATTTCTCCTTTCTGATCACCGAGATATCATTGAATGCCACTTAGTCATCATAATGAAGCCCGGTTCAGTTTTCATTGAACCATCAGGGTTGATCTCAATTTATTTTTTGAGGCGCTTTCCTGTATAATGAGTTCATCATAAAGAGACACTTTCTTTCGGAGAATTCGACCAGTCGCTGCCCCCTTGGATTTCGCTTCCCGATTCCAAATTACTCTATTCTGAAATCTTTAATACTGTTTGGTAATTTTCAATAGAGGTACACTACATTGTTCGTCACATTTTTGATCTTTACCACATTTTTGGTGAGGGACTTGTGGATGATAGTCCGATGCTACCTTGAAATGGGTTAAATTGACTTGAGTACTTACCGAGCAAGTTGTCATTGGTTAAGATTTGAACGTAGTGCTTTCGATTTAAAGGTGACATGTCGAGCCGCCGGCTGCCGCCTTTAAATCAATTGTTTTAAGAGCAATGGTACATACTCTCAATTGTTATTAATTAATTAATTCATTAACGATACGTAAACACGATATTTGTGTTTGATAAATCGCGTGATGCAAAACGCAGTCTTTCATGTATTTACTTATCGAAATGGCACCCCCTGATATGCTTGAACTCGAACGTTCTGCACTCTTCACTGTTATGAGTTTTCGGATTAGTTTATGAGAACGCTTGCGCGTGCGCTGTGCTATTATCGAAAGGACACCGCAGTCGTATCTGATAAACGCGAATCGCGAATTATCAAGATACGCGAAGTGAAACGATTTGGATCATAATTTATCGTTAATACAATTTAGGGTTCTGAATTAATTCAACAGCGGATATTGAATAGGTCTAAAAAGTGTATAATTATAATTATTGTATCACCAGTCTCTAGAACAGTGTGGACACATCAAAAAGTGTTTATTGTTCTACAGCTCATTATACAAGAAAAATTCCAGCTTAAAGAATTAATTAGTCCTCACCGTCTTGCTGTTAAATAAATTATTTTAAAGTTATTTGAAACCTTAATTTACGTTCATTTTTATAATCAACTTAAAAATATATTGTCTTCGAAACAATATGGTTTTATAAAGTATCGGTGCACTATAACCAATCTGTTTGAATATAAAAGTTTTCTTTGCAATGAATTTGCTATACGTAGACAAGTTGACACAGTATACACGGATTTTTCAAAGCGTTTGATAAAGTTAATCATTCAAACTTGTGTAACAAACTGTTATTTTATGGCGTTCACGGTAATCTTTATAGATGGATTTGTTCTTATATTAATAATAGAAGGCAATTAATTGTCACTAAGGGTTATACGTCAGCACCAATAATTGTAACTTCTAGAGTTCCTTAAGGCTCACACTTGACCCTCTACTCTTTATTATATTTATTAATGACCTTGTTGCTCACTTGTCACGCATGTCTCTCCTATACGCTGATGACCTGAAGATACTCGCTCCTATCCGAAACATAAACGATTGTGCTGCTCTTCAAAAAGATTTGGACGTGCTATATGCGTGGTGCTCAACAAATAAAATGGTACTTGATATTAACAAGTGCTTTGTAATTTCTTCTACTAACAAAATTAACAAATCAAATTACGAATATACATTTTCAGATTCTATACTATAATGTAAATTTGTAGTTAAGGATCTTGGTATTCTTTTTGATGATAAGCTTACCTTCCGGCCACATTATGATTACATCATCAAAAGGGCTAATATGCTGCTTCGATTCGTCGCCAGCTCTACAATAACATTCAAGAAGTATTACATTTTTTTAAGTATATATTACAACCTTATTAGAAGTATCTTGGAATATGGTAGTTTGATATGGTCTCCTCACTACAATATTTATATTAAACACATTGAAAGTGTACAAAGAAAGTGTGTCAAAACCTTGTCTTTTAGTCAGAATCTTGACCACTCCTTCACTGACAGTTCACAAAGATGCTCTGCGTTTAAAATACAATTCCTGCATCAATCTTCGTAAGCAAAAAGATCTAATTTGTCTACACAAAATTGTACACTTCTCGATAGAGTCGCCTACGTTATAATCAATGCTAAATTTTAATGCTCTTCTTCAATTTCGAACATTCAGAACATTTTCATTGCAAACCTACAAAAACAAAATGTCCTTTTACAATCCTATAACTGGAACGTCCCGTCTGTCCAACGACCTAAGGGCCGACGCTGGCGCGGACGACGTCGATGTGTTTGACTGCAGACCTACTACTTTCGAATGCAGTATACATGATGTCGGTTTCAGTAATGTGGATTATATGTGCTTTATTTCATTTTTCAATTTTTTTTTATTCTTCTCATTTTTTTATTTGGTTTATTCTGTTATTTATACATTAGTTCTTGGCATGTTATATACACATGTTAAAGAATTACGTCTAGATCAACTTGTACATTTATCATATCTTTCCATACAATTTTATAATGGTTGTAATCTGTTTTTTTGTATTTTTAGATAAAATAAAAAAACGTAAAGTGAAATAAAAATTACGTATAAAGATGGTTAAAATATTTTAGATTCCTATTCAGAGACTGCAAATTGCTGTAATAAAATAATATGCAGTGGTAAGAAAATTAAAAATATCTGTGAATAATTAAAAAATATAAAATAAATTAAATTAAAAAATGTAAAAAAAGCCATCCATTAGTAAAAGGACCTAAATGCACATTCTATACTTAAATATATTTCTTAGAGTTCTAGAGTTAAATGCCTTATATGTATATATATACGTTGAGACTGAGGTTAAAGTAAAGAATAAATAAAATTTGTTACTTTTTCTTTTCAATTGCTCACCGGGCCGGTTACAGTTAAATAAAAATTGTAATGGTAATCCGTAGATTTGACAGACTGTCCATAGGTTACGGGTAAAGTCTTGCGGATAACTTTTACGAATTACAATTTTACTTTGGGTGCAACCCGTCGTTAGCAAGAGTTACTAATTATGATACTTACGGCAGGTTGTACCAAAAGTAAAAACGTATTTCGTAAAAGTAATCCGCAACATTTGACGGATAATATATGGCCAAGCGTCAAATCCATCGGATTATGTACTGAAACTTTTGAATTAAATAACACAAAAACAAGGTTCTATTAATTGAATATAGTAATACGTTGTCTATCTGCATAAGCACACAATATGGTTTTACTATCATAAGAGATGGCGCCTACTTGTTGCCAGGACTATCCTATTATACAACACCTAAATGATTGATGGTTAGAGAGATCTGGGAACAAATCGTGGAAGATGCAGTATAGAATTGGGTAAAATCTTCGTTCACGACATGTACTCATTCGTATTACATTGGTATGTCTCCAGCTTGCGGTCACGATGGTTTGTGTATATTGTAGTAGCTGAACTAGGTGTAGGTGTCATGTGAAGCATCCGACCTCCGTGCTCAGTCTCGCAAATGTGAATTAGCGTTTCATTTGGGTTTACATTAAAATTTTATATAGAATATTAGAAGCCGAGACGGCGAAACAGTAAAGAATTAGTAGAAAAGTAAGAAAGAGTTGATGAGGGCACACGCCCACGGCTAAAAAGCTCGATAGCGGTAGAAAGTGAATTGTTAAATATTAATGCGATAGATTCAGTATATACTAAATTCATAAGCAGAGATATCGAAGAGCTGATCAAATAAATATAATTATATTCCCCTTATCTTTGATGAAAGTATTGAAGTCCTGGATATTGCCAAAGCTCACGAGGGGTACCGTCCGAGCTACAATATTGTTGAACAGATTATCGGCGGGTTGTACCAAAACTAAAAACGTATTTCGTAAACGTAATTCATAAGATTTAGCGGATAATTTACGGACTATCCGTCAAATCTTACGGACTACGTCTATGTTACGTTTTTAGTTTTGGCGCAACCCGCAGTAAATAACGTTGCTAAAAAATACTTAATAGATCAGCAGCTTCATTCGGAGTGCCTTATGTATAGTTAATAGCATCAGAATTCTCTCTGAGTCAATTTCGGTGAAAGAATTATGCTTAACTCGCCTCATTTTATAGACCTCCAACATGCCCATTAAAGGCCTTCGGCTAACCCGTGCAAAGTCGTATTTAGTCGGGAAAGTCTACCAAGTACAGTATACAGCGAATAAGAGTATATGAATAGTAAGTGTGCGGTACGCACCGACCGAGTCACACCTCGTTGATGAGGCATGTGACTGCGCGTTGCAGGCGAGCGTCTACATGGATTTCCGCGAATTAACACCTCACACGATACAACACACGTTGATAGAGGTTGGCGAATGAAAGTTTTACAATTTATTAGAGCAATAGACTAGACAGGCGTGCCACTTAGTATACTTTTTGATAAAAACGATTTTCATTTTGCTTTTCTGTGTTCTATCTTAAAGCAACTGCAATTAGCTTTTCTAAGAGTGACTATTCTTGCCTTCGAGGACTGATCAGTTGACGTACTTTGATTGTGAAGCAATTCAGTATTTAAATTCTTGTGTGATGATTTGGAAATGTGTTAAATAATCTTTCATACATCTCACAATTTTTCCTTATCGTCTATATAAAAAAAATCATATAAATTATATGCAATACGTACGGAATCTTGCCTGGTACGTTGAGGTGTCCCTATTTATGACTGATAAATTTTATCGTTCATGAACTCAACCTGAATTACTATAAATAATTATTTATGTTTGTTATCTTCGTCTACGGCAAGGTAGAAAAAGGTCAAGTTTGTTATGTGTGTCTCTGTAAGCGGCTGGCGAGGTGGACGATCAGCCATCTCCATCTGACGTTAAGGAGCCAGCAGCGAGCGAGATACAACTGTTAAAATTATTATTATACTCACAATATCTGCTGTATCTCGTATTTATTTTCCGTGTTGAGGTACAATCATTATGATTAATAGGTTTTATCTACTTTAACTTAGCACAATAAATAAATTCAATTTTATTTCAAATTAAAGTAGTCAGAGGAAAATTGTTTTCAACGAAGCAGCATATATAACGAGAGTGGGAACAGATCTGGACACTATTCTGCATAAAAGTTATCAAAGTATACGCGTAATACGTTACAAGATGTGGTGGCGTATGCGGTCACTGAAGCTGGATGCGCTCATGGTGTGCTGGGGTCTGGGCACCTGGCTGGGAGTAAACGGATTGTTCGTACAACTGCCATTGTTGGTTGAACGCCTGCCCGAAGGCTGGGCACTGCCTTCGTCCATCGTGCTGGCCATACAGGTAGCCAACGTGGGTATGCTAGCGTACGCGGTGTTGAAGCGGCTGCGACCGCGCGCCTCGGACGCACCCTATGTAGCGGGACTGCTGGCGCTGGGTGCGGCGGCGCTCGCCCTCAACGCTTTCCTGTACGAGCACACGGCGCCGCTGGGCGGGCGCGAGCGCTCCGTCGCCTTCCTCGTGCTGACGTTCTGCGCGGCGTTGGTCGGCTGCACGAGTTCGGTACTGTTCTACCCGTACCTGCGTCACTTTCGCTCGACCTACTTGTACACGTATCTGGCGGGGGAGGGTCTCAGCGGATTCGTGCCGGGAATACTTGCTCTCGTGCAGGGCATCGGCGGCGAACCCGATTGTTTGCCTTCCGATGACGGTACGACGCTGGAGCCGCACTATCCGCCACCGCGCTTCGACACAACTGTATTTATGCTCATACTGGCTGCGCTCTCCGCCCTTAGTCTTGTCAGCTTTCTCATGCTGGATAATTGGCCCGGCTTTTCAACGGAGCGTGTGACCGCCTGCATCATCGATCAGCCTGACAAGAACAAACCTCGAGTGTCCTTATGTGCGCGTCGGTGGGTGTGTGTGTTCGCACTCACGGGGGCCCTGAACGCGCTCAGTAACGGCGTGTTGCCGTCAGTGCAGTCGTACTCGTGCATGCCGTACGGCACGGTCACGTACCACCTGGCAGTGACGCTGGCTGCGATGGCCAACCCCGTGGTTTGCTTGGTCGGGATTTGGCTGCGACCGGTGTCAGCGCGCGTTCTGACCGCGATGTTGACGATCGCGATCTTTCCGCTGGCGTACGTGCTAGCGACCGCAGCACTAAGTCCGGAACCTCCGCTACGTGACCAGGGCGCGGGGTCTGCACTCGTAATAGTGGCGTGGGTGGCGCTATTGGCTCTGATATCCTACGGCCGCATATGGGTGTATACGGTGTGCCGGGATGGCGGCGGGCGCGCCATGCGGGCGTGCGGCGCATTCACACAGGTAGGTTCGGCGGTGGGCTCGCTGCTGATGTACTACTTGGTGAATTATACAGCCATTTTCACGGACGCACCGGCGTGTCCCGCGCCTATTGTATTTATTAGAGAATAAGTTGTACGACTTAAAAACCGAATGTTGCCACGGAAACAGTATTATATGCTTTTTGAAATGATATGCCTAAATATTCAATGGCAGTGGTGCAGTACACTCAGCTACCGCCGCCGGCAACAGGTTCCGAAAGAGCTCGTTTTTGTTACAGCTCGAAAAAAAATATTGATTCACATATTGAAAAATAAAATTTATCAAAGTACTTCAAACTTGAAAACTTTTAGTATTGTCCAAAATTTTAAATTCTATATATTTATAAAACAAAATTAGTTTGATAAAACATGCGAATGATAACATGTATTAATTGATTTAATAATTAATAATATTTAATAATTAATTGACATTTTATTATTGTAGTAATTAGAACTATACCTATCATAACTTTAAGATTTCTCTCGTTAGGTGAGAATTACAAAAAAATATTGTTTAAATTATTAGATGTTACAGTATAGTAAATATTTAGTTAAAAAATATTAACTTCAACTTCCAATAGATAAAATAAGAAAAGAATAGATCCTTTAAACTTTAAAGTAAAGAAAAATAACTGTCTATTAATTTGTCAGTGTTTAATAAGTAAAAGTACTTTATTGAACATCAATTAGTACTGTAATAAAAGCATCAAATTTTAAGAAACATTAAACAAAACTGGGAAAATTGTGATTTTTGAAAATTAGAAGAAAAAGTGCAAGCATAAATTGCCGTAACTAATCGGCGTATTAATTTTAATTTGGAAATAAAAAATCCTTAATTAAGTATATTTCATTACAAATTTCTGTTCAATTTAAATTTTTGTATTTTTTGTCTTAAAATAAACTATATAAATTTTTATCACACCAAATTTGAACGCAAATTTTGACTTTAATCAATATTCATTGATATGGTTAATTGAGCAGCAATATTTCACCTTAATAGCATCCAAATGATGTCTAATAACAATGAAACAACGTGGGAAAATGATAACCTGCTGTTGCAGTCGGTACGATTTCCTTTTAAGGGCGATTTCCTCACGGCTGATGCCCGCGCCGGGCCGGCCCGACGCGTCGGCGCGGCGCGCGCTCGTCGCTGTTGTGCAGACGTTGGTACGAATGTGTACACGTGCATACGATTGTTTCAAGTTTCGTCTTTTTAGATTTTGTCGAACCAAAAGTTTTAAGATTCGTAAAAGTTTGAAATAAAATTCGTAAAAGTTTGAAAATTCATAATTGCGTTTCATTTTCTATTTACAATATTATAATATTACACTTCCGTGTAAAATTGTGTATTAATATGCACTTGGCATATAACTTAAGCATATCGAATTCACACCATTAAATCAAAGGGATTGAGAAATCGTGTCTCTCGGTTCCGGTACATCACACACCCTCTCCGGTCAGATCAGCTCGAGGCCATCGCCGTTCGAACGGACGGGTCTGTCGGGTGACGACTGACAAACCTCGATTTGTATTTAAAAAACGTATTTATTAACGTATGAGTAAAAATGTAACCACGTGTCAAATGATTATTCGTATTTTATTGCATCGATAGTTACGTAGTTTTGAATCACTCCCCTGCCTAATCGACGTGCCGAGTGACGCGACGCTCGTATCTACGTGTGATAAAACCGTGACTTCGCACACGTCTCTTAGTTAACGATAGGGTTTGCCCTTGATAAATTATAATCTTATCGTGAGATATATCGCAATCAATTCATTACTTTGGGTTCCAAAGGCAACGTAGGCATAGAAAAAAATTCCAGATTTCATTTTAAAATTGTTCTATGATTTCGTTAAATTCATAAATCGCAAGAAGGACATTATTTTTTATATGAAAGGTATACATATGAATATCTTTCTTCTTGATATTTTTTGTTGAGATAATAGGGAATTCAAATTTGCAAAGTTTGGCAATTTCTTAGATTTACCTCTCGAAAATTGGACTGCAATAAACTAAAAAAAAATGTGTGGCACTCGGGGACTACCGCGGTAAAGCTATTGCATAGCATTTTTTATCACTTTATGCAATTATAATTATTTATATTTATATTTATGCAGTTTTTTTTTTGATGTTTATTCAAATTTTTCATCACTTTCTACATTAATAAATACACTTTGTTTATTCATATTTAAAATACTTTATACACAAATTTTACGCGTATAACTATTCACCAGCAACTGCTATTCACTGTTGTACATAGGTACACCTATGTATACATATATACCTACATGTATACTTACGGGGCGCATGCGGTGAGTGGCATTATAAAGATGTGAGAGATACCTATACACCTATATACTTTCTCACAAACAGCTGCTACGTATTCGTCCGATTTCGGAGCAGCTGTCTCTGATCCGGTGCGAGCTTTGTTTTTTTGTTTCCCACTTGCGACGTGGAGGGGTTCATCTGCACACCCCTCGCGCCCGTACGCGTGGGTGTGGGCTGAAACCCACTAAAAAGTCCCCTGAAGGTGAAGTTGTTGGTCGGCTATTATATAGTCAGGGCGACGAGTCTGGCGACCGGTCACGGCACGTGCAGTGCCGACGGCGCGTGACATGCTCTATGGACGACTCCTGAAGGGAGTCATCTCGGCATATTGGAGAACCGTCACGGACAGTTCCGTTGTCCCGCCCGGCCGGGAGCGGTCTGCGGCGGCCGGGCGGGTGGAGTGGGGAGCTAAGTCGATGACCTAACTAACGGATTGACCAATCTAAGTCAGTCATGCGTATCGTTGACGTCATTATGCTATCAACTGCCGCTGTAAGAGCGTCAGGTGGATCGGATAGTACGTTCCGTGGTCTACGGATAGTGGGTGGGGGCGGCGGTTGATAGTCGACCGCCGCTCGAAGAAGCGCATTGGGATGTGATCCCGCGATGTCGAAAATCGCTTCGATGCGTCCTTCATGTATTTAGAGAGAGTGGGGAGTTCCAAATCTCTATGGAGAATGGAATTACGAACACACCAGTGTGCGTCCGTGGCAGAATTTGTTCTGTATTACCTGTAATTTTTCTAGTGTCTTAGGAGCGGCGTGAGCGAAGACTGGAGACGCGTATGTCATCACCGTCCTAATGCACATTTTGTAGATTGTGCGCTTATTGCGCCTAGATAATTTGCTTTTCCTACCTAGCAAGGCTCCGAGCCTTGCTGTGTAGAAAAGCGCAGTCTTTCTAACACGCGCGATGTGATCTCGGAAGTTGAGATTTCTGTCGAGCGTGACACCTAAGTATTTATATGACCGTTGCCACGGAATTTCGCGTTCAACATTTTAATGTGGGAGTGTCATAGTCGACAACAAATTACCCTACGCTTGCTATATTTAAATTGTATAGCTGCCGACTTTTCAGGATTTACTCTCGATCCTCCAGAGACGGAACCATTGACCTAGCTCATCAATGGCCCTCTGGAGGCGGCTAGCGGCAACGTCCCTATACCTATTACGATAGAATAAAGCGGTATCGTCGGCGAAAAGCGCGAGTTGGACGCCGGACGTCGGACGCGGTATGTCATTAGTGTACGCGGAGTACAGGAGGGGGGAGAGGGCGGAGCCTTGAGGAACTCCTGCTCTGATTAATCGTCTTGTCGAGTGCGTACGCTCATGCCTAAATGTGAAGTAACGATTCGATAGGTAATTTTGAATAATGAGTACGAGACGATCAGGTACATGGAGGGAGTATAATTTATAAACCAAACCTGCGTGCCATACCCTATCGAAGGCCTTGGCTACGTCAAAGAAGACAGCTACGGTTTTGTTTTTACGTTTAAAGCCCTCCGTGGCATATTCTACTAAGCGGAGGACTTGCTGTGGACAGGAGTGGGCGGGACGAAAACCGAACTGCTCATCAATGATAAGGCCTTCCCGAGGAGGTGATCGGTGAGGCGAGTTTTAAGAACTCTCTCATATAATTTAGACAGACCGCTCAGGAGGCTGATCGGTCTGTAACTGGCAGGAGGTCGCGGTTTCCTGGCTTATGGATGCCTATTACCTCCGCCTCCTTCCAGACGGGGAAAATAATTTTGAAGGCACGCGTTAAAAATCGCGACCAGTAGACTTAACAATTGTTGTGGAAAGCATTTAATTGCTTTATTACATACCATCGAGGCCCGGTGCCTTTCTGGTTTTCAGTGATTTCACCAGCGTTTGGACTTCGCTGAGTGAGACTGGAGTCAGATCGTCTCGAGGTTCGAGGGAGGTTTTTGAAGAACCTCTTCCTCGATGCGACTAATGGAGCTATGTCGTGCGGGGAGGCGAGAGCATTGAGTCTCGATAGAGTCTGCTATGCACCCGCTACCTCCGCGTCGTCGAGGGCAATGGAGCCGTCCGGTCTTTAAGCGGGGTATAGGAGTATACCCTCCGTTTTGAACGCTTTGGTAATTTTCCAAAACGCTTTATGACGGTAATTTCTCCATGAGGTCGCTCCAACTCTCATTTCGGAATTCCTGAACGCGACTTTCACTTCACGTTGGAGAGCTCGCCTGGATCGATATTCAGGAGGATAGATGCTCGCGCGGCGCAAAGCTTTGTTTTTGCCTTATCAATTCAAGAATGTCAGGCGGAAACTTCCGACGATCCGAGGATGCCGGAACCTCCCGCTCGCATCTCTTGACCACTGTCCTGACGTGGCTGGTAAGAGCACCTATAGCATGGTCGATCTGTTCAGTCGTCCTAATGTCATCAGGTATACTATTGAGCGGAGGAGTGTCGATTTTTCGAACGCGGTCGACACTTTCTTCCAGTCGGTGATTTTGATAGTGGAAATAGGCTCCCGCCGTCGGAGGACCCATTTTTAACAATACCGACCGGTGATCTGATGAAAGTCTATTAAGAGTCTCAATACAATTTAAATTTAAGGCGACTCCTTTTGTCAGAGCAAAATCTAAAGTAGAAGTCCTATAAGTATCGTTATGGGGAAGTAGGTCGCCGTAGAGGGCGCGATGATTTCGAACTCAAGTCTGTCTTGTAGTCGATCTAATTTTTCACCATTTTCATCCATTACGGCACAGCCCCATCTGGGATTTTTACAATTAAAATCGCCGAAGAGGATGACGGCATCCCCTAGGGCAAGGAGGGCTCTAAGGTCGCTCCGGAGCAACGGCTTTGGAGACGGGAGGTAAACCGAGACTATGACGATAGTGCGATGACCCGTCATAGCGAGTCTACATCCCGTAGCTTCCATATTAATTAATGGAGGTATTTCAATGGGACAGCAATGGAGCGAGCGACTATAGTAAAGGGCTGTACCACCTTTCCTAGCGTACGTCCTGTCCGTTCGTAGCTGTGCGTAGCCTGCGATGGCGCAGGCTCTAGGCCTATTTGGTTTCAGAAAGGTTTCCTGAATGAGCGCGATATCGATCCCGTACTCCGACATACAGTTCGTTAGTTCGGGAATATTTTTCTGGAGTCCGTTCGCGTTGAACGATAATAGTTTTAAATTTTTTGGTTTACGGCGTCCACCTAAAGGGGGAAAACTGCTACACCCGGGTGTAGACATTTAAATGGACTCTAAACGTACCATCAGGTCGTGGTACCTAACTAAAACGAGGAGTTTTTCCTCCACGTTGCGGCACGCTCGGAGCTGACCCGCGAACTCGGCGATCTCCGAGCTCGAAACCGCGCGGAGAACGGCCATCACCGTTTGAATATCGTCTCCAAACGATGATGGACCCGCGGACGCGGTCGCGGGGGGTGGCGCCGGGGGAGCGCGTCTGATGGCTTCCCCCTGCGGCCCCTGGGCGGCGGCTCTCGGCTGCGGAGGTTGACCATTTGTCCACGGGTTAGTGAAGGGCGCTGCGGGCGCGGGAGGCTGGCGGGATTGGTACCCACGAGGGTAGGCTTGCAGCCGGTAGAGCGGGAAAGGTTAGGTCTCTACGAGGAGCAGAGGGAGTATTGGAAGGTCTTTGAAGGGCTATGTTTTGAATAAATTTGGGGCTTTTGGACACCCTCTGTAGTTGGCCGTGGTTTTGGCCGCAGTTGACACAAGAGGGTTTTTCCTCTGAGTCTCTAGTAAGGGCAGTCCCTGGTCCAATGAGGGACCTGGCATTTAACACAACGCGGATTTGCGTTGCACATTAGCGGCTGCATGGCCGTAAGCGACATCGGTGGCACTGACCTGGGCCACCTTTCCTATGGGGCCTCCACTGGATGCCCGAGAGGCCACACATGGGAGAGATTTTTAAAAATATTTTTAGCTTCCTCCGTCCTGGGAAGGACCGCGAGGACCAACCAAAGCGCGGAGCCGTCCCGGCGGCAGAGTCTGTGCACTGAGTGCACAGGGAAGCCCTGGCTGCGGAGGTCGTTTTGGATTTCCTCAGTAGGGAAGTCTGTAGGGATGCCGCGGATGACGGCTTTAATTTTACGCTCCTCCTCTAGGGCGTAGGTATGAAATTGGACACGTTTGTCCACGAGATATTTGTTGAGACTCCTGAAAGTCTCAACATTAGGGCATGTAATTTTGATGCCGTCGTCTGCGGTAAGAACGGCTTTGGAGTAATTGATCCGCAGACGAGTGCAGTCTGCGGAAATTTGAATGAAATTAGCGCCTTTGCGCAGAAAAATTGGAGGAGGCATTCTGGACCTTGGTGGGGCGGTAGGTTTGGCGCCCGCTACCGAAGGAGATTTAATAGCTGCCTGCGTGGAAGTAACGGGCAGTCTGTCAGTCGGAGTGGGCGTCATTACCTCATTATTGGCTGCCTGTACATCCCGAGATGCATCGACATCCATTACGTTGGGGGGGGAGACATCTGATGTCTTTGATTTTTTGACGGCTTTTCGAATAGCCTTCTTGTTTTTACCCTTAACTAGGGTGAAGGATTTATTTTGGGAGTCGTCGGTTTTTCCGGTAGCGGATTTACCGGAATTTACGGAATCGGAGTCGTTATCCGAGGCTGAACCGGAACCTACGACCGTGTTGTCCGATCCCGATTCCTCCCTCGGAGGATGATGAACTAGCGTCTTTGTTCCTCCTGGATGGGAACAGACCTGGTGGAATTTCTGGCTCGAGGTCTGGCTCGAAGCCGGAGAAGCAGCAGAACTCGAGGCGCGGCTCGAGGCTGGGGTCGCCGACCGGACAAACCTATCCAGATCTGTATCTGGGCATTCGTAGCCATTTCTTTGTAAGGCTTTAGTGACGATGTCCCTGATGAGGGCATGCGTCACTTTTTAATCACCCTCCCGCCCCCTGAAGGGCAGGAGGTAGCGCCTCCATAACGTAGCAATAGAGTTAAAATAAATAAAAGCCTTGAAAATAGATCGAGCAATTATAATAACTCGGAACAATTATGAACACTAGTTTAACCAAAGTAATGTTAAGTTAGGCAGAATATTTAGAACAAAACAAAACAAAACGAAACAGACAGAGCAGTAAGTTGGAATTCTACAGCTTACCGAGGAACCGCCCGAACCCACTAACCACTGGGACACTTAACACTAACACTATTGTCACTTTAAAGTAGAGTGATTAATAATAAAATTATAAAACTATAAACCAATTCACCGTGCGATCAAAACCGCGCGAAAATGCGCGCGAAAAGCACGAGGCGGACACGTGCCGGTCGGCGATGTCGCGACGATAGCGGCGCGGCACGCGGCGGCGGCGGCGGCGGCGGCGGCGGTCGCGCCAGGCGGCGGCTCGCGGGCGACGCGCACGCGGCCGTACGGCGGCCACGGGGTCGCCTAATAAATACTAATATTATTAAAGGCACTGATTAATATTATTATTGGCACTGACACACACGCGTAAATAATATTAAATATAATTCCACGTAATTTTCTACGTAGAAAATTACGTGAATTAGAACGTAAAATTACGACTCGCGAAACACGAGTTCGCGACCGAAACGTGAGCTATGCCACTCGCGGCGTCGTAGCGGCAGAGCGCCAAAAGTATGCTTAGTCCATTAAAATGGTACATTTTTTAGGCCTTACCTTGCGTTTTTTAGACGTAATTTTATTTTTTGATGTGGGGGTCAGTGTAAAGCTAAAACAAGTTTGTGGGTCGCCACCCTGTCCCAATGGCCGCCATCTTGAAAATAGGTTGAAATGGTATTTACGATATATCTCTTTAAACTATTTATTTGATAAAAAATTTGTTAACATTTTGTTACAAATTAAATTTCTACAACTTTGGTCCAGTAACTTATGTCGTTAACCATCAAAAAAAGAAGCGCGAAAATCTTCAGAAATATGAAAAAAAATTTATATTTTTCGATTTAACTTTTTTATCATTTTACGAAAAAATGATATCTCATTTTTGTAGATCGTTTTCTGAGAAACGACTTTCATTCGCATCATTTTTTCATTAAGTCAATAGTTAAGGTTTTACAGCGCCCGAACTGAGTAATCTATTTTCAGTACCTTAACCCTAGATCACTAAGCTTCGTCGAATCGACGACGCGAATTCGAAAAAGTGTCATAAATTTCGAGCGCGCGGCCGCACCTATTTTAGCTCCCGTAATCCAGTTGACCCGCTGCCCTCGCGACAGACGGTAGTGTTTCTGTGGTGGAGGCCTGTGAGCACCAGACCAACGACCATGGTCGTCGCATCGACGAAGGTTAGTATTAACGTTACATTTTGTACTATTGTGTTTTTTTAAGTTTATTTTTAGTTTTTACAATGTAAAAGTAATTATTTTTTATTACAGATACGATTCTTCAGCTATTATTATCAGATAATAGTGACGAAGAAAATTCATCAGAGAGTGAGAAGGAAGACCATATTGAGGTTGATCCCGCTTATGAATCAGTTATTAGGATGGATGAGTCTCTCTTTGACACAATATCCACCTCCAGGTCTAGACGTTCAGGTAAATGACCACGCATCTCCATCAATTGAAGATCAGATACCTGGTACTTCGGCACAGGAGCGTAACGAGTTGATTATTATACCATCGCGTAACATACTTCGCGGAAAGATAAGCACAAATGGTCATCCCTAAAGTCCAGGTCACAGAGCCGAACAGCTGCAAGGAATATTGTGCACGTTAGACCTGGACCTACTTGAATGCAAAATGAATTAGATCCTTTGTGTTGCTTTTCGTATTTTATTACAGATGATATGGTAATGGAATGGTGTGCCCACACTTCAAACTGGCCTGCGCTGATTCTATTATTACACACATTTTGAATATGCCAGGAAGTAGTAGATCGAGTTTGACACTTGAGACTGAAGAAAGAGAACCTGCAGGTCATCCTATCGCAAAAGAGGAAAATTTGTGCCATATGCCCGTCAGCAAAACGAAGGATGACGAAATACTTGCTACGATAGGGGCGGCTGATGAGTCCGCGGCCCAAGGTATTTAGCGATGACTCATTATTTCACAACTATTACCACTAACTGCGACACTTCTTGTTAGTATAAATATAGCTTCCTTTCGTTATTAAAGTCATTAACAAATTATCTGTCGAAGCACAAACGTCATCATGTCAGCCGAATCGTCAAATCTCAGTAATATTGAACATCGCGCCGTAATAAAGTACTTCGTAAAGAAAGGAAAAACGCCCAAAGAAATTTTTGAAGACATGGTATCAGTTCTTCAGGAATCTGCGCCTTCGTACACGATGGTCAAAAATGGGCTCGCTTATTTCAACAAGGACGAGAGCTGTGAAGATGATCCTCGCCCAGGGCGTCCTGTGACGGTAGTGACGGAGGAAAATGTTCGAAAATCGAAAAATTAGTACTGGCCGACCGAAGAATAAAATTATGGCAGATAGCTGAAGAGTTGCAGATTAGTAAAGAACGAGTTGGATAAATTATACACGAGCATATGAATATGAGAAAAATCAGTGCGCGTTGGGTACCAAAAATGCTAACGCCGTTTGAAAAGCAGCGGCGACTTCAGACAAGTAAGGATTTTTTGAAGTTAGTCGGGGATAATATAGACGAAATTTGCGACCGAATTGTAACCGTGGTGAAACCTGGGTTCGTCAATACGATCAGGAATCTAAACAGGAGTCCATGCAATGGACGAAAAAAGGAGAAAGGCCGCCGAAGAAATTCAAGGTACAAAAGTTGGCATCGAAGCTTATGGCGACATTTTTTTGGGATAGTGAAGGTGTTTTACTAATTGATTACTTGTCAAAGGGGACTACTATGAATGGTCAATATTACGCGAATTTATTGGCTCAGGCACGAGAGGCAGTCGTGCAGAAGGACGTGGAAGTTATTGCGCGGAGTGCTGTTTTTACAAGACAATGCATCTGTCCACACGGCGCGGGTTTCGAGGCAGGCCCTGAAGGACACAGGCTTCTCGGAAATTGACCACCCACCCTACAGCCCAGATCTAGCTCCCAGCGACTATTTCCTTTTTTCCAATTTAAAAAAGGAGTTACGTGGTCGTAGATTTGTTGATGACAATCAAATGAAGATGGCTGTAGAAAGCCATTTTCACTGCAAAGAAATGGAATATTTTTTGGGCGGTTTGAAGGCGTTATACACCAGATGTGAAAAATGTATTTCGCTTGAGGGAGACTATATTGAAAAATAAAAATAAAATACTCGTACTTTTCTTTCATTTAATGCTTTAGGCCGCGGACTTATCAGCCGCCCCTCGTACAAGTGCCATAAATCATTGTGTGGCGAACACAAACTTGACGTGTGCCACAAATGTCTTAGTTCATAGTCTTTTTACCAAATTATGTTTTTTTTGTTAATTTCATATGTTACTTTTGATTATTTGAGTTTTTTTCGAAGAATTATATTTTAGTTGTTAATTGGTAAGCATTTAAAAAAACTAATATCTTTATTTTGAGCGAAAAATATGGTCTGTAGCGCGCACTTGTCATTTATTTGAAATACAAATATTCATCGGTATACGCTCGGTAAACTTCGGCACAATTCGAGTCGGGAGCCGTTAAAAGCCGAACGCGCGCACCGGGGCAGTCCCGCCGCAGCCCGCTTGACATGTGTACGGTTATTGCAAAACTCAATGTAATTATATAATTTTAAGGTATTTCCTCTAAACAATATGTTTGCGTGTACACTGGTGGACATTAAACTGATTTGTTTCATCTTTGTGTGTCGTTATTTAAATGATGAACCCACTGTCGCACGCTACAGTGATCGCCCAACGCGGGCCTCTGAGTAGCCGGTAGTTTAATACGTTTTCATATTGTGCTGTGTGGGTGCCGCGGATTCAAAATCACATATGTGCTGTCCTGTCTCCTAGTTGCGTAAGCTTGTGCTTCACGATGCCACGTAAAGAGCATATCGAGCCCGCTACGACAGCTCGAGACGACGAACATCACGATGGGTCTGGGATCGTCACCAGGGCTCAGGCTGCCGCCGCCGCCTCATCTGACCGGCTCGTCGGTGGCACCACGGTCCCCGTGTCTGACTTGCGCGACGGTGCCGATCCATCTCCGTGTATGTCCGCGCCTACGGCCACACCTGCACCACTTTTGGCTGGAGTTTCTGAAGATCAGTTGGTTGCCTTGCTTTCGACCCTGGCCAGGTCACAAGCGGAGTCCAATCGTATTCTTATACAATCATTATTGGCACCGGCGCCGAACGGCGATGGAACGACCTCGCCGACCCCGAGCTCTGCCGCCTCGGGTCACCGTTCTGCAGCGCCGCATCTGCACGTTCTGGAAGTTTTGCAAAATGCACGGCTCGTTTTGATGGTAGTGCCAGTGATCCTGACGTGCTCGAAACGTTCCTAGACGCCATCGAGGTCTACAAAGAATGTTTGAATATTAACGATGAGCACGCCCTCCGTGGATTACCTATTCTTCTGACCGGTAATGCCGCGGTATGGTGGCGCGGTATCAAATCGACGGTGTCTACGTGGCCGGACGCTGTTTATAAACTTCGATCTATGTATGGTGTGCCGCGACCAGCTCATAAAATTTTTAGGGATATTTTCTCTATGGAACAGGGTTCCGTGCGCGCCGATATATTCATTACGCGAGTTCGCGCGCTTTTCGCCAAATTACCATACGAATTAAGTGAAATTACAAAAATAGACATTGTTTACGGTTTGCTCGATCGTCGCATAAGGAAACGTGTACCTCGTGAGTTAATACATTCATTAGACGTTTTAGTGAATAAATCACGACTCGTGGAGGAGTCTCTGGCTGAAGCTGTAACTACAAAGGCGGGAGCCGCCGACCGTGTTTCTGCGCCTGGTAGGCTGCCCGCTACCGGCTGCGTCGAGTGGCCGGCGCGCGCCGCCACAGCTTCATCGCCCAGCGCCGGCGGCCGCGCGGCCGCGTGCTCCGCTCCCAGCATGAGTCACGCCGCTTCGTCGCGCGTCACCCCGCGCCCCGCTCTCGACACGAGTAGCGCTGTTTCGCCCGGTGTCGCCACGGCCCGAGCGTCGGATAACGGTGACACGCATCCGCGCGCTCTTCGAATATACGGCAGCTAAGTTTAGTAATAAGACTTATTGTGTTTACTGTCGTAAAACAGGTCATAATCGTGATAATTGTGCTCAGTTAAAACGTAAAATGTTACGTCTTCTCTCTTAGTTGCTATGGTTGTGGTACTAAAGGTGTAATTCGCGCTAATTGTGATTCATGTAAACAACAAAAGAATCGTTTTCGTCTTGTGATTTAGCTTATAATGATAGTGTTTCTAGTAGTAATGTTTGCAAAATGATTTATCTATGAATGCTATGTCTAATAATTTTGTTTAAATGATAATGTGTCTTGTGATCCTACGAGTGTTCAGAATTTTAACGAAAATGTAATATCTATGAATATAAGTGCTTTACACTGGGGGACTGACACGGTCGACGCCTTGTGCCGGCGCTTCGTGCGATGGCCGGCCTATCTTGGGTATAAAGTGTTAGGCATTACTGGGACTGGGTTGATAGATACCGCCGCTAAACGAAGTATTGCAGGTTCATCTTTATACGCGCTATTGGTTAAACGTGGTCAAAAGTTCCGTAGCAGTAAAATGATAGTAAAGCTTGCCGACGGTTCTGTCAATAATATTAATGTTAAACTTGCGGACGTAATCGTCACTCTAAATATTCCTTTGACGTTTATTATTTTGCCTAATTCAAGTAATAACGAAACTTTATTAGGTATCGATTTCATACGTAAAGCCGGTTTGATTATTAATCTTTCTACAAATACATGGTTGACAGCCGATCGACCTCATGTCATTTATCCTCTTAGGTGTGAAACTTCTGTGCACACGATCGAATGTGCTTCTACGGATGTTTTGAGGATCGACGAAGGTACAATGCTGTCCCCGCCAGAAAGAGATGATCTAGCCCGACTACTACAGGAATATCAAGATATTTTTACACAAGGGGGAGGACCGACGACGTTTGCGGAACATCGCATTGATACCGGTTACCACCCTCCTATTGCAGTGCCGCCCTACCGCCTAATACCCTACCTTTTGAAGCTTGTTGACACTCTCCAAAACAGTAAAGAAAGCGCTGAGCGGCAACAAGACTTACGTAAATCTCTTAAGGATAAGAGTCGACGGGATGGTACCCTAATTGTCGGTGACTTGGTACTTATGAAAACGCACGTTCCTAGTAGTAGCATAAAAGGAGTGACTTCCAAGTTTGTACCTAAACGTGACGGTCCGTACCTTATCCACAAAAAGGTCAGTCCGACGACATATTTGTTGGCTTATCCAGAAACACCCGATAAGCCCATCGGTAAGTATCACATCTCGGATTTAAAAAGGTACCATGCGCGGGAGGATGCATGTTCTAATGTACCGGAACCAGTTATCCCGAAACGACGTCGAGGTAGGCCGCGTAAACTACCTATTATACAGTAAATCGTTTGACTAGGTGTGAGGACACTCCCCTAGTCAAAAGGGGAGACTGTAGCGCGCACTTGTCATTTATTTGAAATACAAATATTCATCGGTATACGCTCGGTAAACTTCGGCACAATTCGAGTCGGGAGCCGTTAAAGCCGAACGCGCGCACCGGGCAGTCCCGCCGCAGCCCGCTTGACATGTGTACGGTTATTGCAAAACTCAATGTAATTATATAATTTTAAGGTATTTCCTCTAAACAATATGTTTGCGTGTACACTGGTGGACATTAAACTGATTTGTTTCATCTTTGTGTGTCGTTATTTAAATGATGAACCCACCGTCGCACGCTACAGGTCTCAGTAAAAAGTCTGATTAAGTAATAATTATGTGATTTAAATAAATAAAAATGTTATTTTTTTCTAAGTAAATAAATATAATAAAAAAAATATGTAAAAGAAATTAATATTTTATTCAATAAAACCTTATAAACCTACTTTTTTGACAGCGTAGTCGAAACGACGAAGGTTAGTAATAAGCGTTGAAAATAAGGTTAGTGATCTAGGGTTAACTATACCTATATTATACGTGTGTACCTATAATATGTCATCAGTTATTGATTGTTTTTTTGTTTTTTTTTTTTACTTTATTATTATAATTTTTTAATTCTAAATTTTGCAATATTATTAATAATTAAATATTGACTCTTTTCCCACCACCCACGAGGTAGAGTCTAGAGGCGCGTTTTTACGTGATATCCCAATAGGCATAATCACGGTGATTTTCTAAATTAGAACTACTCCGTCCTCAGTCGTTTCGATGGACCAGGCTGCGGCTCAGCATCTGATCGGGTTTCTGAATTAAATACCAGTGGGAGAACTGGAGAAGGAAGGTGTTAATGTTGGCGGTTCATCATCAAAGTCATTTTCATTTATTAATTCTGAGAGTTCCATTACGTTGCTGCAAGTCTCTCCAGAACAATGGAAGCATACTGCAAAACATTTCATTCCTGCTTTTCGGCATCACATCGCTCCACAGTTTCCTTTGCATTTGCAAAAGATCAATTTAGAAGCTCAGGGTGCTGGAGGTTTAGAGTTCTGCACTGGCATCAATAATTTTCCACATTTTTCCAGCCCCAGTCTTCGGGATCATTATAATTACCAAGCCACGACTGGACCTGATGGTAGACTCGGAAAGTATGAAAGCGAGGCTGTGTCTTGTGTTGGAGGAAGTGAAGATAAATTAAATGTACTTTTGTCACTGCCTTGGCGAATTGTTTGTATCTTAGGTTGTCAAGAGAATTATCATCTATTACCACCGTATATAAAGAGATAAAAACGTTCACCAATTACAGTGAGCAAAGCAGGGTCAACTCTCTTGTTGAGAAACAAAGCCGTTCCACTTGCAAACTCTAAATGTTTCTCCAGGGTTTTCACAAATTTCATTTTACCGATATTGTAAGGAGCTGAAGTTGTGTCACATCCGGAAAAAGCATGAAGAAACAACAAGTTATTCGCAATGACATCTCCGTACATAAAACCTGATGCACTATATAATTGTTCTGCTGTTCGAAATCGTCGAAATCATTCGAAATCGTCTTCACTATTAAAAACAGAATAAAATACATCCGCACGTGGAGAAATATGTAGCACAACTAAAAGATATAGGTTAGGCGACAACTTCAACACAATGTTATGAGCTATTCTTACAATAACAGAGGTTTGAAATAATAATAACAATAGCAGGCAGCTGTTCTTTTATTCCCTCATGGTCACTTGGGTATTTTCTACCTGAACAGTATTCTCGGTAACGGCCATCAGATTTAAAATTATTTTAAAAATCAATAATTGTTAAATCCTGTTATGGAGTGAAAAGAGTCAATAATTAATTTTTAATAATATTGAAAAATTTAGAATTAAAAATTATAATAATAAAGTAAAAAAAAATAAATAAAACAATCAATAACTGATGACATATTATAGGTACACACGTATATATAGGTATAGTTAAGAGTACTGAAAAATAGTACTCAGTTCGAGCAAAACCCTTAACTATTGACTTAATGAAAAAATGATGCGAATGAAAGTCGTTCCTCAGAAAACGATCTACAAAATGGTCAGATATCATTTTTTCGTAAAAATGATAAAGTTAAATCGAAAATATAAATTTTTTCTCGAATTTCTGAAGATTTTCGCTTATAACTTTTATTTATAATTATACGACATAAAGTTACTAGACCAAAAGTTGTAGAGAATTTAATTTGTAACAAAAATGTTAACAAATTTTTTATCAAATAAATAGTTTAAGAGATATATCGTAAATACCATTTCAACCCCTATTTTCAAGATGGCGGCCGTGGGACAAGGGTGGCCCCACAAACTTGTTTTTAGCTTTACACTGACCCCCCCACACATCAAAAAAATAAAATTACGTCCTCTAAAAAACGCAACCCCAAATGTAACTTTTCAATGGACTAGCTATAGTTTCACCGAGGTGACACTACAGCGGTCAGAGCGCGCACCGTGCGTGGGCAGAGCGGAAGCACGCGAACGTCCTTCCACCTCAAAACCAAACACGGAACTCTGCGAGCTTTGTACAGTCGTACCATATACATACACGTTAAGCGAACGCTCCGCCGAGCTACATGGTAGGCGGAGTAGGGGATGTTAGGTTTTATTTTCGTTACGGAATTTCTTGATTCGGTCGCCGCGCTCAAAGCCCGCGATAAAAGCTATGCAATAGCTTAAAAAAATTTTAGTACCACTGAAAACTAACAATTAAAAATAAGAATTGGTCTTGTAAATTATGTACATACGAGGGGTACGCCAAAAAAAAACTAGATCCTCAAAAAAGTATAATGTATTGTTAATATATATATTCTCAAAGTATCCTAAGCATGCACAGGGTTCAAACAATATCTCTGACCATTTTTTTTTTTTTCAGATACTTAGAAATTTCAAAATTATTGTATTGTGTGAGGTGTTAATTCGCGGAAATCCATAGTAGACGCTCGCCTGCAACATGCATTAACATACAGCATGTAACCCACCGCTGACCCTCGAATCTGCCTCTCCATTACGAATCTCTATCCAAATGATTGAATATTGATTTCAGAGGATTGACAGATATCGAACACCTAAGCAAGTGTTATTTATTTTTATAATTATCTAAGTCAAGGGAATATGGTGGAAGTTGTAGGACAGACATATTTTTGAACTGATAAAAGTCAAGTGTTATGGCGGACGTGTGTGGCCAGCGTTGTCGTGGTACTAAGGATGGTGCCGATTCGTGACTTCCGACCGTACTTTATCACACCAAACTGATATACTGCTGGAGCGTAAAGTGTCACAGCACTCGGAACTAACTGTTTGTGACCACAATGGCAGCAAGGAAGGATACAAAAACGTATGTAAGTTTCGGCTTTTTCTTCGTGCCAAAGCGTACGGCAAAATTTTGCACGGCGTTGGCTCGGCTTTCATAAGTACCATACAGCCGACCAAGCGTTATCGGGACGTAGTTTCGGCCGCGTCACCGACAGGTCAAGTTCGTATCTTAAATTCAGCCAACATTAATAATCGGTCGTGACAAGCGGTCACCTGATCAATCAATTAACATGATTAAGAAACCAAAAGTTCAAAAGAATTCTGGGGGCTTTAAACCTTTTTTGTAGTCATACTAAATTACAGAGCGAAAATCGCCTCGACTGCGTTCCATTGTTACAAACGAATTTCCTCCAGATTCCCACAAAAATAAGCATTTTAAAGAAAAAAAATTGGAATCATATATGTTGTATTGTTGTACGTACCATTTAAATAATCATATTTACCATGGCGTATTCAAATTCCAATATATCTCTTTTTTATTTCAACGTTAAATATATATAGTTAATAAGGCTTGGTAAAACTAAAAATAAAGATATATAATATTGAAAGAGTTATGGATATTTTTGTAATAGATAATGAACATTTTAAATATGATTTTCTGATTGGTTTGGATTGTATTAAAAAATTCAGATTAATTCAAAATGAAGAATTAAAAATTGTACAAAAATTGAACCCAGAAGAAAAAAAATATCCTTACTGAAGTAAATTCAACAAATATCAAAATTCTTGATGTACTAGGTGAGAAAAATAAAGAAGATTTTCATTTACGATCTGAGATATTAAAGCAAAATAACACACACATGAATAAATACGAAATTAATTTCAATGAAAATATTGACACAAGAGGGTTTGAAATGGTTGTGAATCATCTTGATTTATATCAACGATCAGAAATAGGTAATTTAATAGAAAAACACAAAAAAGGTTTCGCTATGGACAAATATAATATTGGTACTGTGCGAGATTATGAAGCTCATATTGAGTTGATGATAGATAAATACTCCTGCAAACGACCTTACAGATGCTCGCCTGAAGATAGAAGAGAAATAAAAGTTCAAATACCAAATTTATTAAAGAATAACTTAATTTAGGAGTCTTATAGTCCTTTTGCTGCTCCAGTGACTATGGCGTATAAAAAAGAAGAAGGAAGGAGATCAAGACTATGTATAGACTTCAGAGAATTGAACAAAATTGTTGTCCCTCAGTCACAACCTTTTCCGCTGATTGAGGATTTAATGATTAAAACTATAAATTGCCAATACTTCTCTACTTTTGACATAAATTTTGCATTTTGGTCTATACCTATACAATATAATACAAGATAGATACAAAACAGCTTTTGTCACACAAGATGGCCAATTCCAATGGACATGCCTTCCCTTTGGACTAAAGACTGCACCAGCTATCTTCCAGAGAATATTGGGAAATATTATAAGAAAGGACGAACTCTCTCTAGTTTTGCTGTAAACTTTATAGATGACATTTTGATTTTTTCTAAAACTTTTGAAGAACATGTGCTACATATATCAAAATTACTCGAGGCAATACTAAAAGAAGGACTAAAATTCAAATTTTCAAAATGTACTTTGCGAAGACGTATGCAAATATATTTATAATATTTATATATATAATTTCAATATTATATATCTTTATTTTTAGTTTTACCAAACCTTTTGTTTTCTTGTCACCATTAATAGTCTTCAAATTTACTATTTGTAAATTTCTTGTGTTGCCTTTTGGCTGTATTTTTAATAATTTCGCATTAACTAACGAAACATTCGATCCCGAATCATAAATTCCAGAAACTTTCAAAGTATCGTTTAATAGTAAATTTACATTTATTAATGGTGACACATCTAGTTTTTTGGGGTTTTCTTCGTTCAGTTCAATTTCCAATTCCGAGTTGTTAACAGTTTTCAAGACTCCTGTTTGGTTCTTACCTTTAAACCTGCAATTTTCCTCAGAATGGTAATGTTTTCCTTTTTTCTCTTTCACACAAATTGAGCATGGTATTTTGTCTTCATTTTTATTTTGATTTATTGTCTGAATATAGAATGGCATTTTTTTTTCAAACCTATTTTTCCCAACTAGTTGTTCCAATTTTCCAATATCATTATAGAGATCCTCTGTATTTCGTAATTTCTCCCTGTCAATCTTGTCTGCCACATAGTTCGGTAAACCAAATGCTATAAGGTCTATAAGCGTTCCAGTATCAATGGATTTTCTCACTTCCATTAACAGTTTTTCCTTCTTTAACGCATATTCAAATAATGACCCTGCTTGGTATTTAAATGACAGCGCGTATCTGGTTGGTGACCATCCTTTGTTTACAAATGTGTCACAAAAGTTTTTTTCCCATTTGTCCCATTCCGATTCCACTGTTAACTTCATTAACATGCAGCTATACCAATCTAAACTCGAGTATTCCATAAAATTCCTTAGAATTTCAATTTTTTTCCTGTCCTCTGTTATTTAGAAATGTTTACATTCTTTATTAAAATCTTTGATCCACTGGAATGCATTCGAATTTCTAGCAGTAAATTTTCCAATCATTAAAACCTTAGCAATATTTCCTAGATTTTGAATTTCAGATTTGGTTTTTTTGTCTTCAAGCAATTTTTGTAATAATCCTTACAGTATTTTATTCGAGCTACCAGGTATAGATTCGGCTTTATTCGCATCTTGTGAAATTTCTTCTAAGTAAAAATCATTAAACTGCAAGTTCTGTTCCTTATCCAGATATATTTCTGATATATCTTTTGTCAATGTTATCCATATTTTCCTTGTTTGATGTCTTTTATTTAATGATTTTTTTACCTTGCCATAGTTGGGAGTATCACAAATCGTCCGGTGTAGGTTTATAGGTTGAGATTCTGGTGGTATTTCAAAAACTTTTCTTTCAGGTGTAGCAATTGAGGTTATGCATATAATATTTGATTTTCCATCTCCTGTTTGTTTAACAGCGAAGTCAAACCTCAACTTTCCCATTTTTAGTACTTAAAATAATTGCAGATAACGTTGATTTATAATGACATTTCATCCATTAGTTTGAGAAAAGAAATAAAGACGTGTGTTTCTCTGAAAATAAGAGTTTTTATTCTTTAAATGCTAACTTAAACAATTACATTATTTATGCGTAAAAACAAACATTCACTTACCTGAAAATAAGAGAATCAACATTAAAAGCCCTTATTTCAGGTCTATTAATCTAATTTTATATAAATCAACAATTTTTATAATAAACTAAAAATTTACTAAAATTCTTTGACAGTTTATGTTTTTTAACAGATAACGCGGCAGAGACATAATTCTATGCAGCGCGATAATAAAGAAACGCTAAAGAGGTTTTCTTTACACATATTATGTTATAAATTCAGAAATATGTAAATTTATAACACAAAGAAAGAAACCTGCCAGAAGTCGAGCTAGTTATGTCCATGAATATTGGTTCTCTAAATATTCACGAATTTTGTAATACACATTTTTAACGAGAATTTGTTTAATAATGATTTTAAATTTGATTTTAAAATATAACGAAAGATATTGCATATTTTCAGGGACCATATTGAATATGCGCACACAGCCCCATAAGTGAATTCGTGATTTTATGTAGTCTACTAACATGTAAACATAGATTATTTTTATTTCTTGTATTGAATTTATTCGTCACCATTTTTCTTGAACAATTATAATTTTTTTACATGTATTAAGTTTTAATATATAAACTGAGATGTCAGAGTTGAGATCCTAATTTCCTTAATTTGAAATTTATAGGAAATATTTTTTAAGAAGAGATTTTTGAAATGTCCGTTTCTAGAGATGAAAATGGGTGGTAATACTTATATAGAATACATTTATTAGCTATTGAAACTAGCGTTACAGTAGTTTACAAAGTTTCATCATTGGATGACAATTTGCAAACATTTCAAAAGAGATGAAAGAAGATGTATTTCATTATTTTTAAAAAGTCATTTTCTATGGAGGGAACAAAATATATATACAAATATAGAAAAAGGTAGTTTAAAGCCGAAATTTTTATTTAGATTAAGATAGATTTGGGAGCAATGATGTTAGATAGCAGCGTGGTTTGAAGGAGGATGACGTGACTAGAGTCGGTCTTCTGGCCACCTGCGGCCCTAGCATGACCCTCTCGACAAGGCCTCTCTACAGAGCTGTCCTCGTCGCGACAGTATAAAGTCTGAAAGGGACAGTCTCTAGAGAGAGTGTGGTCTAGGGCGGTATGCTGAGCCCGATCGACAGGATAAATGAAAGTAGACTGACAAAATAAATCTCTATGGATTTATAGATAAATAAACCTCTATAGAGCGAATGTGTGTGATGGAAAGGTCAGTAAGAGTCGCCTTAAAAAATCCTATACAGATCTTATTAGTGGCATATTAAAAAACGGCCAAATTCTAAGCACCCGAAACCGACGAACATGCGTGAAGAAATTGATAGATTTCAGCAAAGCAAAGTAGATATGTAAAGATCGTACCATATGGACATCTTTACTATCTCTAGGCCTCCAGCTACCCCTTCTGGGACATAGGAGTGCATTTATTTTATTAATAAAATTAATATTTGATTTGTTTTTAATAGAACGTAATTAACAAATAATGTTTGGTAACAGATTTGAATAGGAGTATAATTCGGAAAAAAAATGAAAAGGCATAGTCGAGGTCCGCACCGTAGATGTTCCGTGAAAACATTGGAGTAAAATCATAAAAATTGCTCTGAGATTTACTCGGCACTGGAATTTTTATGTATTTTAAATTTCTTTTGATGCGAACTTTCCTCTGATTTGCGTTGTCTTTAATTCTACGTATATTAAAGGATCATATAAGACATTTTTTAATTTTTTGCAAGTTTCAAAATCATACCGTTTTTTACATTAGAGTCGTAATGGTTCTTCTTAAGGTCTTAACAATGACATCCGCATTAATATCCTCAACGCATTACAATCACGCGCAGACGTTTATACTAGCCCAATGACGTCAAGGGTAAAATAAACGCTGCACGATGAACGCATACAGACATGCTCTATGACGTCAAGCTTTGTTATCGCATTATTAGTCTAATAGTATTAAGGAATTTAAACCTCACGATATTTTGTAACACAAGACACAAAAACGACTTTTCGCTCGTTAAGTACAGTGATGGCCGCTCACTGTCACCGCACTTAACAAGCGAAAAGTCGTTTACACGTCAAGAAAACAGAGAGAGAAAGAAATATTATACTAGTATTATAAATAGTTTCATATCCAATGTGAGTTGGTTATAAGCAATATTTATAGAACATTTATAGAATATATTCAGGATCTGAAATTGTTGATTGGTAAAGTAGAATTTGGTAGATTAATAATCTACTTTGGACCGAATGTGACAGATTGTAGTCATTTATCACACGTATCACACAATATCACACATTCATCAGAAAGTGCGACCGTGATGGGAATCGTGAGCGGAAAGGGACGGTAGAAGAGAGCGGTATCGCGGTCGCGATCCAAAATGAAACCCGGACCAGCCTCGAGAACGGGGCGGGGTCTCCGCAGGGAGTGGGGCCGGGACCGCGACAGTGAGCACTGTATGAGAACTAAGAGCAGGCCGTGAATCGAATCGAGAGCAGGACCAGGTTTGGAATCGAGTGAGAGACTAGATTTTACACAAAACTGAATCAGCCAAAGAAAGAAAAGAATTAGTTATTGGAAACCTTTTCAAAATATACAGCCACATCGATATTATCGTTGAAACCCCTACAAAAGACGAGGTGGGGCCATCGTTGTCAGTTATATGATCATGGGCGGTCGACTGTGGTAGACCCGTTGTTGTTTCCATGCCTAACTCCGCTCTATTCAATTTCGAGATCCGCATTGAAGTAAGGAGTACAAAACTACTGATGGATAAGAAAAGACATCCGTATGTGTCAATTATTATTGCGACAGCCATCTGCCAATTACAAAAGGTATCCAAAAAAACCTAAACCGATGAAAAATTACCCAGACCAAAATAAAAAAACCATACAGAAGGCTTGTGTGCCACCTGAAAATAATAAGAACTTCCTCGTTTATCAAAATGTTTACCTACCAACTTCATCAAAATGCTTCACTGTCTCCGTTTATTTCACTAAGGATGTCATTGTCGCCATCTTTGTTGCAAGTGGCCCAAAATCGAACGTCGTACAAATATAGAGGCGGAGCTTATGCGCAGCAGCGTACGTCCAATGACTGGAACGAACGAATACGACCTTAAATACGTACGCCAGCTCGATGAGGAAATTTGGCATAAAGCCTCCCTCGATTTCAAAAACAATTGTATCATTTAACGTTTAATGAATTCCAATTTAGAAACTTACATCCAAAAAGCATTGTCTAGTATTAAAACTATTAAATGTTTTTATATGATTAATGGTACTATTTATCGCAGTATTGAAAACGTTTGTTAAAAAATGTTATTTTTCAGATATTTAGAATAAAGCCGTAATAATCCAAAGGACTAAGTAATTAAAGTTTTCGATTATTTAGAGGACAAATATTGTATAATACAAACAAGTAATGTATTTAAAACATGAGCACTAACGAGCTATGATGTGTAAGGTTAGTCTATCCCAAGAACAATGTGTGCAGCCTTTCATTTAAAAATGAAGCGCCATCTCGAGCCACTGTTTCGATGGTTTACAGAATTTCGTAACGGACGCAACTCACTTTAAGATGAAGAACATACGGGAATCCCTGTTCAAACAATCACGCCAGGTAATGTGGCCCGTGTTCGTAAAATGACAAAAGATAACAATTGATGCACCTACCGCATGATTTAGAATATTCTTGGGATTGGATTTGCGGCGGCATATAAGATCTTGCGTGATTAATCAAAAACGAAGAAGATTATTTCTTGTCGAATATGACCAAAATGAGTGAATCTAACGTAAAAATTAGATACATTTTCAAGTTTTATTATACGAGTTCAAAATGGAAAAATGCATCACAACTAGCGAAAAAAAAATTGTGACGTTAATAGAGCTAATTCAGTGTCGGTAAGAGTAGCACATACTCGTAACTGGTTCAAGCGTAAGTTTTCAATCAGGTAATTTTAATGTCAAAGATGAACCTCGTAATGGTCGACCTGTTAAAGTTAATGCCATTTTGGAAAAAGGACACGGAGTAAAAACGATACGATACGATAGCAATAAAACGTTGCCACTAGCGAACCGTTTATAGCACATAGTTAGGTTTTATTATCAATTTTTGTTTCGTCAGTGTACCAGTAGTTGTAGACTACGCCGGAGTGGCAGTACTAAGTTGTCACACAGACTAAGTAAATAATTTTAATTCAGCTTTAGTAACAACGTCACATTGTTCCTACCTTAATAACAGATTGTATCTTTGTAACCAGGACAAAGTTTTTTTTTTGGTATAAGATCAAATGTACATTGTCTCTGAATTTACTTTCTGAATACTTACTGAATTTCCTTAGTTACGGTAACGAATGTACTTGTGCCTGTGGCCATATTTTCTATGATTTCGCAACAAAGAAACGCTATGTACCTTCGTTCCTTAGAAAAATTACATTGCCGATCTTAACTCTTATATTTTCTTGATAGTATACTATGAAGGTATTAATATTACTCGCAGGTTGTACATATATGGACGACACCTTTAGTAATCAAAACACAACTGAGTTTCTCTGTAAGAAAAGATTTATTTTATTAGGTTACATTTGTGATTCACGTACGTAAACCGCAACAATTAACAATAACAAAAACTTTACCTGTAAGAAAAGAAACGACATTTAATTTTATTAATCACAATGTGGATTCCAAAATCACAATGACGGTTCTAAGCTTTCTATTAGCAAAACTAATTGTCTTTAATTAAGCTGCTTTCTCATGACAGCACTTAGAGGTTATAATTCACCATAGAATATGCAATAAATATCCGTGTCGCGATCTGTCACGATGACACTTGATACGCGGGAACATTTAAATGAAAGAAAATTATAGTTTTCTATACATATAATATTAATGACTAATAAATATATTGGATATTAAACATGATTCATATTAAAATAAAAGATGTTGTTTATTTTATAGAATATAAAAAAAAAATGAGACATACAAAGAAAATAAAAACGATATTATAAATATGCAATAAAACAATTGGCATATGTGAGATGAAAAATGAACACGAGATTAATGCATCCGAGAATATATAATGTTAGAAGGAAAAAATTGTAAATTCTCGAATTTAGAAATTAAAATACATCTACAGATATCTATAATATTGATAGATGAATATATACATATTATTCTAGTAAATTGTACACAAATTGCATTTTAAGAAGTGCATATTTTCACAAGCTTGAAGTATTGACCAAGTTCGCATAATAATTTATTTTTGGAAACTCATTCACTAGTTGCGCTTAGGCACAATAAATATATTGTATTTATCTCATCAGTGAGCACAATGCAGACAAAAGGTTAATGGTGGTGGCAATGCTTGTAGTGACGCTGCATTTCATACAGGAAGTGTTAAGTTCGCCTGAAAAAACGTGTAAAGCCAAGATTTTTTTTCATTTAAAGTAAGAACACCTCGTTAACTTGTGTTTATATTAACTTTTCTCAATACCAAAAACAAATACAAAACTTGAAAAATATAACATAGCATATCTTTTAGACACTAGAACTTTAAAAACGTCACAATACACCTGTAGTCGTTGCTTCGACAAAACCAGTAAGTGACATTCTTATTTAACAATTAAATACTTCGAATAAGAAATAACAAGAACGCCTTCAGGCACAACAAATGTCCTCGGGCCAATGAGAGCGCGGCCGCGCCTGCGCCGGGCCCGCCACCCTCACACTATACTATATTGTCATTTTCAGCAAATTACTTTGTCACGTTCTCAATTTTCATTTTGTTCGACATAACATTGTTATAAGAACATATCATACTATGATATGCCGATATAGTGAAGTCGTTGCTTCATCAAATCATCTTAAACATTGTCCCAGAAGTTAATTCCTGTGTTTCCTAGGACAATAAAACATTTGACAATTAAAGGTTTGTTGCAGGCAGAAAACTCACTCAAGTGCGTAAGCAAAGCACATCGCTATAGTAATGATAAAATGTTGACAAAGCTTTTATTGTAAATTTTTTTCAACGTAGAGCAAAATCGGCATACATGAACTACTAAACGGTTTTGACGCATTCGAAGAAAGCTGGATGTACAAAACAGTTCGATACTTGTGTTCCATACGAGGTCACTGAAAGAAATTTAATGAGTCGTGTGCTCATTATCGGTTCTCTGTTGAAACGAATTGAAACCGAATCGTTTTCGAAAAGTTTATCACTGGTGATGATAAATTGATTACCTACGACAAGAACGTTCCAGAGACTATAGCGAAACCCGGATTAACTCGCAATAAGTTGATGCTATGTGTACTATTATTCATCATGAGCTTTTACCGCCGGGGAAAACCATCAGTTCGGATCTCTACTGCTAACAGCTGATGAGACTCAAGGAAGAAGTAAAGAAAAAATGTCCGGAATTAATCAACAGAAAGGTTGTAGTTTATCACCATGATAACAACAGACCAAGCACATCTTTAGCCACTCAACAAATATTGAGAGTTTAGTTAGGAAGTATTAATGCATCCACCATATAACTCTGACCTTGCACCCTCAGATTTTTTACCTGTTTCGATCTCTTCAGAATTTGTTAGGGAGTGATAGGTTATCGTAAAGAAAGGACTGTCAAAACTAGATGTCGCAGTTTTTTGATCAGAAGTCTTATGTAGGTCGTGACATACCCCATTGCTGTATATAGGAAAATTCTACAGCAATGGGATTATGTCACTACGTACAAAATGGCAATCAGTTGTTGAACGAAATGGTGTATATTTATTATATTTAAATTTAAATAAAATATGATCCATAATTATCTTTAATTTGCATATAAAATACGAAAAAAATTTTTCGTCGACCTGATATTTAATCTAATTGGAGCTTTTAAACGTGCACCAGTCTACGTCGAGCTCTTAGATATGACATTAGCGTGTGGCGGCGTCTGCCTGATAGCGGGGTGAGATCACAATGGCTTATGCTAGTATTGTTACGAAATATCGGAGTGTCAAGGATGAGATAAAATGAAAATAAAACATTCAGAAAAACAAAAGATATGTATTTAACAAGACTGACATTTAACATATTTAACAAAATCTGACTCGTCGGCGGTCGAATTCCTATGTTTATACTCATCGGCGACTAGTCTCCAACATTCTCTGAGTATAAACAAAGTTATGATGCATTTATAGAAACAAAGATGTAAACATGTCAAGTTCAGCGTAAACTAACAAAATGTATCGTAGCCTGGAACATTCAAACCGACTTGACTGTTAGTTTAAGGCGCAACCCGTTCTGTGTGGTATGAGAAGCTCAGATTGCCACCATAGCAAATTTCAAATTAAGCAAGTAAAAAAGGACTTGGTTTTGTTTTTTATTTAAACGCGTAATTACACCGTAAATAATATTGAATCGAAATCGGCCATATCTTTCTCCGAGTGAAATAAGCCCAGTCGTTTAATGTGATGCGTGCGCAGCCAAACAGATAAAGAGATAAAATTCTAATAAGTGATTTTAGTTTTAGCTTTTACTTCATAACAGAAAGCAGTAAAAGCTACAATATCCTAAAAACTTGTCCATGTAATGTGAGCCATGTAATAAGAGCATAATCTTGGAACGCTCCAGCTCCGATAGGAGTTTTCGAAAACGTATATTTCTTAGCGAAATCTAAAATGACTATTGTTAATAATATGTACCTGACATGACGGTATCTAGACTCTTAGCCACGCAGATTTGCACGCAGGTTTTATACACGAATTATATCTCTAGCCCGGGGTTCGTCGCTAGGCGAATACGAACACAAATACTCGCTATCGGGTAAAAATACCACATTGTTTATATATGCCTAATTTATTTAATATGTATTTGCATTGAACTTTATTGCATTATTGCCTTTGTTTATAGTATTAGTTATAAATTAAACACATTATTTATTTGGAAATACGTATTTATTATTATTTAAGGCACATACATTAAAAGGAACCAAAATCTTAACTTTTTTCTTATTAATCTCAAAAACTTTAAATAAAGAACATTTTTTTCTTTGGATTCATGTAAAATGAGATCAAATCTTAAAACTAGATAAAATACTCTTGTAACTTGTCAAAAATATAGACTACTTATATAATACGTTTTATTTCGTAAATCAGCTTTAGAAAAATATTCAGTCTTCAAGTCTGTTTGTTATTCCTTTTTTAATTTTTGGTAACAATTGCCACAAATAGGTATTGTATGCTCTCTGCATATTTTCTTTATGCATAATTGACAACACGTCTTTGTTTTCCTGTTCTTCTTCCAATTACAGTCTTCACAGCGAGACGTGCTTGGCTTCGGTCCCGTCTTAGAGGAGCTTGGCTCAATCGTGATCATTATTTTCAAATAAATCAAGAATTAATTTTATTTTTATTTTAATTACTTGTGGCAAATTCACAATATACATTCTGCGCTGTGTAAAAGCATCATTAAACCGTTGGCCAACTCTTTCAACTCGTTTGTTCTTGGGCCAATCGTAGCTCCAGAGTATTCTTTATTAGCTTTGACAATGACATAGGCATTGATACCTCCAACGTTAATAAGTCCATAAAATATTACCAAAGGTCATGATTTTTGTTATACGCGATACTGAATAAGTTCCACACAGCTCATCTACGACATCAACGTCCAACATTTACTTCGGTTGTAATCGAGTATCATTTCTGGTTTATTTGCTTCAGCTGAGTCTTTTTTGCTGTCGTGATGCACAGTAGAAGCCAGCAGCATGACTTTATTGTTCTTTGGTACATATGAAACTAAGGTACAATCTTTCTGAAAACCAAATATAAAGCTGGGAACATCTCAATATTTGGCGACTGTAAATACGGGAGGAATCTCGGGCTTATTTTTTTTACAGTTCCTAACGCAGTCAAGCCGTATTCTTTCAGCAAATTATGTAAAAGAGGAAAATTTGTAAACCAGTTATCCATTACCACGTTCCGGTGTGTATTTTTAATTGGTTCTATCAATCACTTTACAACATCAATTGCGACATTACTCTTTTGGTAAGGCCCATCGTTTTGTCCAATGTAAACCTTCATATTCCCCGTATAAAAACTTTGTGCATCAGCCATAACGAAGATTTTGATTTCATATTTCCCACGTTTGCTTGGAATGTATTGACGAAATGAACAACGGCCACGAAACTTTTCGAGTTTTTCATCGATAGTTACATTTTCGCCAAATGAATAATGTCTTTTTATGTTTGTATTGAAGTCTTCAAAAATCTCTCGAAAGGTTGGAAGTTTATCGTCCGTTCCACGCTCTTCACGTGCATGCATGTTATCGCAACGAAGACATTTCAATAAAAAATGAAATCGTTGTCGTGACATTGATGCTATGCACCAGTCATAGCCGCTGCCATCTAATGCCCAAATATCTTTAGTATTGAGATGTGAGTTTCGCATTCTTCCACAAAAGTACAAAACTCCGAACAAAGCTCGCAATTCAATAATGTCTGTGTCCTTGCAATCTCGATCTCTTGAATAAATACGCCTTAAATTTTCAATATAAATGTTTGTATAGTCGACAATTTTATGTAGATATTCATCCGGGAAAATCAAATTCCAAGCATCTAAAATGTTAGTACATTCTTTTGCTGCTCTCACTGGTCCGGGCAAATGAGTAATAATATTATAAGATCTTGTACGTACGTTTTGAGGTGGTTGTTGTACGAGCCATTGACTTTTTTCCATTTCGACCAATAAATTTCTTACGCTTGATATATTTCAATGGTACATTTTCTAAATATTCTTCACTGAACTGCACAGGGAGTACTGACTCTTCATCTTCTTCACACTGCAACGGAACGTCAGCGATATCACCAGAATCCGCTGCTTGCTCAGAATCACTGTCATGGTCGCTAAACTCTTCATGATTCTCTGTTTCCGACAGTGTTTCTTCCTCACTATCTTCTTGTTGTAAAATTTCTTCTATAGTATTGTCACTCAGTGAGAAATGCATCATAATAAAGTGCTAAAACAAAAATAAATATTTAAAAATAAAATATAAAAAAGTAGTTACACAAACGGTCGCTACCGGGTATTTTTCACCCATACTCACTTCACACGTCCGTGGCGTCCGAGTGCGTGGCGCTAACTGCCAGCCACGCGGGGAGGGGGTCTCTTATTTCTATGCAGAAAGTTACTTAAAACGGCAAGTCGCTAGATTACGTAGAAAAAGAAATATGAGTATTTTTATTACCCATGTGGAGTTTTTTACCCGGTAGCGACGAACGTCGGGCTAGAGGATGTAATTCGTGTATTAAATTTACCTGCAAATTCTATGGAAGACCTTGGTGACGTCAAAAGAGACAGTCACAATTTTATCTTTTTTTTTTTCAAACACACTGATATGAGGGCTCGTCAGAACGATTAACGATAAGGACGGAACCCGAATTATTCGTCTACGAGGGTCACCTTAAAATTATTAGATTGAGGAAAACTATAATCAAGACACCAGATTTACATAATACGTTTAAAGTAGTCTCCTTCAGCGCCAATACACTTCTGTAGACGAATTTACCACAAACGGAAAGCATCGCGAGAATCTTTTACATAAATAGAGTCAAAATATTTAGTAATAGCGGGGTCGATCTCTTCTTCTCATGTAAAACAGCGACCATGCATTTTTTTTTATTAACGAATAACCAAAAATCGCAAATTTAGACAGATGCTCTAAGACTATAATGTACGTATGTCAGACAGCGCAGGTGTGTGGGAGGATGCGTGGTCGAGGTGCAGCATTAGGCTTCTAATTCAAGAGTCTGGTGAACTTTTGGCAAGGAGTGTTGTGTGCATCACGCCGCTGTGACAATTTTTTGCCTTTTTAATTTGATGGGTTTGACCAAACCCATACTTCTGAAAAATATTGCGTACATAACTTTTCTATTGCGTATACTTTTTTCATAGACGTGGGCGTTGCACCATCTTTATGAACCCATACCTTATTTTAATGACGTGTAGGCAAGTCATAAAAGAGAATGTAAGTTTCATCACCGGTTACAATTTTAGATATTATACGGTGACCGCCTCTATTCAATAACTTTAATATCTGTCGGCTGATCATTACACGCTGGGATTTTTGTATTGTGTATGATGGTGTGGTGGTGATATATGATATTTAGAAAGCCAGAAAAACAATATAAAAATGACGGGACACCATTTTTACTGCTTATTTTTCTTTTCTTAAAATGTCATCTATTTTATGGTATCAAAACTAGCTCTATACAAATAGCACAACCAAAGAGATTTTAAAAAACCTTTTCCCGGACCTAATGTAATTATTTCACTTTTATTGAACTCTATCCCGGCACCCCCTAAAACGCAAAATTTATCGCTGATTACTATTATCATAAAGAAATATTGTTAAAATTGCAGAATAAGCATCTTTCTATTTAATTAAGAGAATGTCTGTAGATGTGATAAAATAGTAGAGCCGGGTGTGTCGGCCCTTTGCACATGTGTACGAAAAGTGGCGAGAGGGCGATAGGGAGGACCGAGATAAGAGAAAACGACGGTTTTTAAGTTTTCAGTATCCTCTCTGTTCGCATACATCTCTGAAACCACTCCATGCATTTAATGCGGTTTTCACGGGTAGATAGAGTTTCGCTTGTAGCAGAATATAGGATTTATTTCATTGTAATCTGATATCAAAAAAAGAGTTATCAACGGTCCCCTCGTTATTGGGATTGGATATGGGAAAATTTTTTTTGACAAATGAAAAGCTGCACTATTCCGGAGTCATTAGCCGGTATTTTATTTTGGTACTATTATTTGTCTTAGCTTCGTACAAATTGAACTGTGAGCAATATTAGAATTGAAAGCGAGATCGGGAACAGAAGCGACAGTCGGGACTCGGACCCAAATTGAGAATGGGCTCCGAGTCGGCATCGAGTGTCGGGTTATGGTCAGCATCGGGTGCGTCACCGGGGTCGTAGTCAAGAACAGTAACGCGACCAGAATTGACAGCAGATGATTAGGATTACCGGCAAGATCTTCTCACATAAAAGATGAAGGAACACATGGTATGTCCACATGCGCGAAGCCACGAGCGGAAAGCTAGTTCTTTAATAAATTATAAACTTCATTGTTCACATAGGATATACGATATATGAACAATGAAGTTTATCATTTTGGATTTATAAAATTATTTGGATTATCCTCGAAATTTTCGGGTTATTTATTTGTTTATTTCAAAATTCATAATAATAACATATTTATAATTAAAGTTGACATACTTATGACTTTGTTTATGATTAAGGAATGTTGTAGACCAGTCTTTCGCTGGAGGCTGAATATAGAGATTAAAAAACCTTCGGGCGTAGGGAGTTCGGGCGTTCTCTTGGTGGCCGACGGGGTGACAAGTGAAGTGAACTAACAATAATTATTCTAGTGGCCCTTTTGTCGTTTTTGCGTCACAATACAATTTTGTACATAAACTTGTGTTTATTTTGGTGTTTTGTTTTTTATCCTAATCCTTGAATCCCGATACATAAACACCATAGCAGTTCTTTAGACTCTTCCAGAATCCATTTAGGCTGTTTAACATTTACTATGCGACATTCCACAAATTATGTACCAAAATATGTATCACGTTTTGATATATAATTTATGGTATATATATAATAGACATTAAGCCATATGTTCTTCACGACTTTCTGCAATTTTTTTGCATATGTACAAACATAGGCATGCCGATGAACAAGCAGTCCAACATTTTTTTAAATATTGATCTATCAAGTGTGTAGTTTCTACACACTGCGCATAAATACATCCGAATCTAGGAGCAAGGCTAATAAATATGTGTTATTACCCAAGAAAATTAAAAAGAAACGCCTTCAGGGCGCCTCCGATACGAAGAATATGAAAAAATATGTTGTTACCAACTTTAAGATCCCATTTACGAAACATTTAATTTTAAAGTAACTTTTTGCGTGACTTGCTTGACCCCCTCGAGCTTTTAACTACTTTTGGAAAAAATCTAGGAAGATGAAAATCTTAATACAAATCACAAGATTATTTTGAAAATTATGACCACTCTAAAGCCAACCAGTTCACTAGCTATAGCCAATCACCCAAGCTGCAAAATTGTCTGGATTTTGGCCCATATAGGAACCAGCAAACAGAAGTACCTATCAATATTTTTTCCACACTTAAGTATAACAACTTGTTACCAATAAGTATATAAAAAAATATTTTGTAGAATTTTATGAATTAAATAGTGTTAACAGTAATTTTATTCATCACAATATGTTTACATCAAATGGTAGTATAATTATAAAATCCACTTAACGACAATGGGATCTATGATCCTTTATAAATTTTTGTACATACAATATTGCACTAATGTGTTTGTAGGAATGCAGACATTACGTTTACTGTTTTATTATACACTTTGCTCGTTAACATTAAATTTATTGTAGCGTAGGGCGGGCCTAACTGTAGAGGGCTAAGAGCGCGCCGACGACGACGGCGAAGGTGCACAGCAGCACGACGTCCAGCAGCTCGGCGCAGCAGATCCACGTCAGCACGGCGCCCTCTGGCACCTGCACACCGACAACTCCGTCAAAATGGGGATAGCCATTACGGTGTATTTTCGCCATTTTAGAAGTTTTGTCTTCGATCGTGTTAAAAGGACATGAATTCAGATTTACATTTTATTGCTGAATTAACTTATAGTACCCCATAGGCGTTCACCATAATTTACATTTTTGTCGAGTTGTCCATAATGATCTATGCTACAATTCGTATACAAAAGTGAAATAAGAATGCGTCATATATTTTATGCCATATTAAATAGTAGTGTCCTCGTCGCCTACTCTTGCTTCAATTTTTATGCAGTTCGTAGGCAGTGGTTGCCAACAGAACATTATATAATATATTTTTATAAGTACGAAAATGTCGCTATTTCTGACTTGTTATATTTTAAGTTACGTCATAGATATTATAGTTTTGTAGTACACTATCCCTGAGTACAACCTAATTCTATTATGATCTAGCATTTGCTCCGCTCAAATCGGAACCGGAATCAAAATTGCAAACGGGACGAGGGACGGGACGAGGTCAAAATCGAGATCGAAATTAAGGTTGGAATCGAGTGTGGGAATAAAATTAGAAACGAGCAGTACCGAGATCAGAAATGAGAGCAGAACTGGTGTTAGATCCGACAGTGAGATATCAGTCGGAATCATGGTTGAGATCATAATTGGTCGATGTATAATATGAAGGACATTATTCTATATCTGCACAAGCGGAGCCTCGTGCACAACCTAATCAAATATAAAAATTTAAATGAAACAGCTAAAAACTATCATCGTTATAACGAATCCTTGCAGTAAAAGACAATTTGATATTAACGACCAAATAAATGGCATCTAACAGTCTCTTGCTTCTTCTGTTACGTAGAATGTTTTTTGGTATTATCGAATGAACTTAATGAGGTAGGTAGCTCGATAGGTTACTTTTTCCCGTACACTGACGAGTTCGGTTCATCTTCGATCTCATTATTGGCAATGACTCCAACTCCTTCAGTATTACCTGGCTGCTCGATTAATTTATGTGACTCATTGAAGTAAGGTTGTTATAAAAACGCGAAGAAGTGAGTTGAAGGTCAGAACGTACGAAGTAATAAAAGAATTAAATATATATATATATACAGACACTGAACAGTAATACACCTTTTCATATTTTTCTTAAGAAAGTCTAAGTCATTCTATTCATTGTCTATTTTTGTCCCCCGCCTTTTTTTGTTCCTGCTAGTCTTCATATTTTCAATTACCGAAAAAAAAGTCCAACAGCTGCAATTACATACTGGATCACATAGATTTCATTATTGACGTACAGAAAAGGTAGACAGATTAAAACGGAAGGTAGGTGAGAAATAAATAATAAAGTAAATATGATGTATAAATAGAATAGACGGTATGTTAATCTATATACTATATATATATATATATATATATACATATACAAATGTATATTAGGGCGACCCAAAAATAAGATTATTTTTATTTTCAAGTCTCGTGTGAAAATATGTTAGTTTACTTTGTTTTAAGAGCCCCCTCCAAAGGACAACTCAAAAAAAGATTTTAAAAGGTCGCTCACAATGTTTTTAAATTTCCAAAATCTTCAAAAATCGATTTTTTTTCAAATACTTTTTCTCGTGATTTCATTTCTTTTTACATGAAAAATCATGAAGATCCTGAAAATTTCAAGTCAAAATGTATTTAAAAAAATACTTTGGTAAAGAAAGTTAAAAAATATTTTGTTCTAAGTAATGTTTACAATTGACTATTGTTGTATTTAAAAATTATAAAAATATAAAAAAAAGTTATAAAAACATTATTAAAATGTTAATTTTTGTAAAATAAATTAATTTACACAAATTAAAAAATTATCATTTTTTGCAATTATTCAAAAATGGTGAAAATTGTTCATTAATTTTTTTTTTGTTTCTCGTGCTTTAATTTCATTCTTTAGCATGTCAAATTTGAGGAAAAAAATATTAAGTTCGTTAATATTCATGTTTAGAAGTTGCTCAAATAGATATAAAGTACTCGATTTGGAGCGACCTCTAAATATTAAAACTTTGACTTGAAATTTTCAGGATCTTCACGATCCCCCATGTAAAAAGAAACGAAATCACGAAAAAAAGCATTTAAAAAAAAAATCGATTTTTGAGGATTTTGGAAATTTAAAAAAATTGTGAGCGACCTTTTAAAAATTTTTTTTGAGCTGTCCTTTGGAGGGGGCTCTTAAAACAAAGTAAACTAACATATTTTCACACGAGACTTGAAAATGAAAATAGTCTTTTTTTTGGGTCGCCCTAATGTATATACATATGTGTGTATATATATATACACATTTGGTTTATGATATATTATTATATAGGTAAAAAGTTGCAGTAAAATCTCTTTGATTGCGTTGTTTGTTACTATTGTGATACCATTAAATAGATGACTTTAAAAAATTAATAAATAAAAAGTAAGAACGGTGTACTGCCCTTCTATCGTTTTTTTGTCCACCAAAATGAATTAATGTAACGTAGAAATTCGATTTCTTTTGAAGTTTTAACATAAACTGGTTCAAACGTTTTTAGTCCAGTAATTTTGATATCAAAGATGAACCTCGCTCTAGTGGAGCTGCTACGGATAAAGTAAGTCAATGCTACTTTGGAAAAAGTAGAGCAATATATTAGTTCTTACGACATAGCTGAATAGCTGGGAATCAATTGTAAAACGGTTTTGACGTATTTGAGAAAAGTTGGATGTACAAAAAAGGTCGGTACTGGGGACCCATAAGAGTTCACTGAAAAAAATCTAATAAATCATGTACTCATTTATGATTCTCTATTGAAACGTAATGAAATCGAACTGTTTTGAAAAGATTGGTCACTGATGATGGAAAATTGGTTACCTAAGACAAGAATGTGCGAAAAAAAATCGTGGTCGAAAGGCAAGCAAGCGCCACAAAGTATAGCGAAACCCTAATTAACGCGCAATATGTTGATGGTATGTGTATGATGGGAATAGAAGGGCATTCTTCATTATGTGCCTTTACCGCCGGAAAAAACCATCATTTGGATCTCTACTGCCAACAGATGATGAGACTCAAGCTAGAAGTAAAGAAAAAATGCCAGAAGCAATCAAGAGAAAGGGTGCGGCTTTCTACCATGATAGCGCCAGACCACACATCTTTAGCCACCCCGCAAATATTTAGAGAGTTTGATTGGGAAGTGTAAATGGATCCACCACATAGCAGTGAACCCGCTCCCTCAGAAGTTCGTCTGTTTCGGTCTCTTGATAATTCGTTAGGTAGCGTTAGGTTAAGATTAGTGTTTGGATCCCGGGACATTCGGGTCCGAGACTCGGGACGAGACGCTGTTGTTGAAATTGTATTAAATAAGTTCATTTTCCAAAAGCCATAAACTTATTTGTTTTTTGCGCTCTATCATTGACAGCGCCATCTATTTTAATACTACTGTTATTGTGTCGTAACATACTTAGTACTCACTAAGTACACAATAAACGCTGTTACCGCCCGCCATATAGTTCTATGATTGTGAATGTGATGTGATCGGTCAGTCAGTTGTCAATTTTACGTTATGAGGTGAAATAGCGTGCGCGGTTGTTTTGCAAATTGGGATTGCGACATTACAGAGGGAACGAAAAAAAAAGCAACTTTAAAAAACTAGCCAAGAGCATGTCGGGCCATGCTCATTATAGGGTTCCGAAGCCTATTATTTATAAGCCTACAAAGAAATGCACTACGATGAAAAAAGTACATTGTTACATTTTTTCCATGTTTCCAGCGCAGAATAGTTTAAGCACTTTAGTCGCCTGTAACAAAAAAACAAGTAGGTAAGTCTGGAGTTTACTCCTTAAGTACGATTGTCTAAACATACGCAAAAAGAGTTTATTTAACTGAAAAATTTCGTTTTGACTAAAAATTTAAGAAAACCACGTGTTCATTTGATATTCCAGCATTATTATCTACACCACTTTCTTCCATAGTTTATATCAATTGCACTTCACCAAATATAATAATAATGCATATAAAATTCACGATAATAATAGTAATTATTAGTAATAATAAATCAAATATTAATAATAAATATTTACATTGTAAAAGAACACTTTAAAACACAAACGAAACAGTGGTGACGATCCGTATTAGAATTGTATAACTGATACACTATATATATATATATATATATATATATATATATATATATATATATATATATATATAAACGTTGAACAGTATACTTTTATAATATATATAGGTATACACACAATATATGCGTCAGCTGCCTGCTGGTTGGCTACACACAAGTATACAGACAAGTATACAAGTACACACATACACACGATTGAAAAGTGAAAGGTGCGCCAATAAGTTGCGCACCAAAAACGTAACGCGGATTTATCAGTAGATTTTACTCCTCAAATTTTTCTCATACCGGACGCCTTATATGAAAATCGATTCTTAAGGAGTAAACTCCAATATTTTTCAGCTTCTGTTACATATATGGAGTGCCCCCCTAGAAATATTTATTTTTGTTATTTAACCACCAAACTCAATAGCGGCTTACGCAAGACACCTACACAATTATTTTCATCAATATGCGTCTTATAGTTTTTGAATAAAATACCTGTGACGTAAAGACGGACGGACAGACGGACATGACGAAATTCTAAGGGTGCCGTTTTGGCCATTTTTACTCAGAACTCTAAAAAATAGTTACAGTTGGTTGAAGCAACTGGAAAACGTACTGAAAACGGAAACTATTTCACAAACTTTTGAATACAATAAATCCGACATCTGTTGAAAGCAAGAGAGTGTTCTCCTTGTCCGATGGCATAATCACAAAAATTAGAAATAGATTGTCGAACAAAGCTGTTAACGCTCTGATTTTTAAAAACCTTTTTAACAAATCAGAAGAAAATAGATTTATTTGCTAGTTCATTATATTATTTACTATATTGTGATTAATTGAGATATAGAGACCAGGAGTATCTGCGTGTTGATTATTTATTATTATGATTAAAGCTTATGATTACTTGTTTTTAAGTACATTTTCTACATTCAGAAGATTTTATTACTATTAAAATTAATTTGTGATTCTTAGAATTATGATTATGTTGTGTTACGTTACTTAACTAATTAACTTACGTACGATCAATGATTAGACTAGATAATGATTAAATGTTTAATAAGACTGATTAAAATTATGATTTTCTGCCAAAAACTGAAACTATGACTGATAAAAATAATTATACAAATTGTTTAGACTACAATTATGAGGAGTTCATTTTATGTTCAATAAACGTTAACTTATACTCAAATTGCTTTTTTATCGATACATTTCGTCAAAATAAACTGAATCCTAATTTTATTTTAAGGAATTTCAATGTCCCGGGACGTCTTGGGACTTGATCGTGGGTTGTCTCGGGTCCCGGAACTTTAAATTTCTCGAGACTTTTTACTAAACCCTAATTTACATCAAGAGAGGACTACCTAAACTACTTGTCGCAGTTTTTTGATCAGAAGTCCCAAAATTTCTAAAGTAATGGTATTATGTCGTTATCTACAACATGGCAAAAAGTCGTTCACAAAATGGCATATTTATATATAAAGAAATGCCATTGACTGACTTAACAAGATTTTTGAAACTATAGGTCCTTTTGACCTGAAATTTAGCGTTTTACTCTTTTCGGGACGTAAACGCTTATTAAGAACGGATTTTAAACAAATCCTATCCAAAAAACATTTTCATCATTTTTAATGTCTACGCTGCCGTTGCTGCGAGCAGAAGCTAGTGTGATATAAAAATAAAGTAAATGGTAAATAATATACAGCGATACAAAGAATGAACAGAATGGAATCAAAAACGGAATCGAGGTTAAAAGCGAGACCGAGGTCGAGCCTGCAACTGTAATCAGAAGTACTATAAGAATTGAGAGCTAGATGTGGCGTGGTATGACATAAGTCGTGAGCAGGGGCGGAAACGAAAATAGGATTGGAGTCGTAATTTATCAGAATCGGAATCGGAAGGTCTTAGAGTGGTACTGCCTTTCTAATCGAGAGCAGAAGTGGAATGGAAGTCAAAAGTGAAACTATCATCGGAATCGAAACCAAAACTGAGATATGAATCAAATATAGAACCGAAATTAGAATGGTATGGATATATAAAATTATCAGTTTTTTTTCGAAGCTGAGGCGGATTAGACGAGAGTAACTTAGTTATATTTTAAGTGGAATTCATTTAAAAATATATGTAGCATACCTGTGCAGGAGTAGTGATGTAGGCTTGTGTTGAGACCACGAGTCGTCGCGCACAGTAAGGAGGCTGAGAGCGCAACCTCGCGACACGTTGTACGAACGCAGCGGCCAGCGCAGCGATACAGCTCACAATTAGCATACCCGCCATGAGCGAAAGCGGCCCTGGAATCGTCGTGGCGGCGGGTAGGCGCAGCAGTAGTGTGGTCATCCTTAAATACTCATACAGTTGACTAAGTTTGTATTATTTAGTATCGACTCAAGGTTTCGACCTTCTGTTACGTTTATTTTTATTAGACCTTAATATAAAAACAATCTATCATAAAATATTGACTTACAGTGGAGCCGTGAATGTTAATAAACTATATATCCAAAATTTGAATTGAATAGTTTTAATTATTCAAAATATTAGGATACACACACACCTTTAATTTATTTAGATATTTTAATAATTCTCTGCTGTATCGTCCGGACAACCCGAGGAATAGTAAATTCGGGGGTCACTCGGTTATCACTGACGCGTCGTCCTAAGCGTCTTGGTGCTCGAGCCGCAATCGTCTAGTGACCCTGTTTTTTTTATTGTTTCACTACCGCAAATCGTAATATAATAAATAAATATAAAAAAGCCATATAATCCAAATCTCAATTTCGATGTACGATATTTGTTAGTAAGTTATTACTTAAAAATTAAAACAAGATTACTTATAATTAATTAACTAATGTTAGTATTATTTATGAGGTTTGGACCCCTGTTTGGGTAAAGGTCTCCTCCATCCTTTTCCATGACTCCCTGTCCTTGCCTGACTTTATCCAGTCGTTTCTTACGACGTGTATTATGTCATCAGCCCACCGTCTTAATTGTCTACCAGCATTCCTTTTCCCTATTGGACCTTTCCATCGTGTGGCTTCAATGGTCCACCTTCTGTCTGTGTATCGCGAGATGTGTCCGGTCTATCTCCACTTAAGTGAGAGTGCGTGCCTTAGAGCATCTGTGAGTTTAGTTTTTGACGAATATTTTCGCTCTTAATTTTTTTAATTCTTCTGATAGCATACTCCTTTCCATTGCTGTTTGACTGCATTTAATTTTTTGTTTTATTTTATTAGTAAATGTACAAGTTTGGCAGCCATACAGCAAACAGGGTAGTAGACATGTTTCATATATTGTTCTTTTCAAGTACAAGCTGTAGTTACCTTTTAGAATTTCTCTTAGTGACCAAAATTTCTTCCAAGTCGCATTAATTCTTCTTATTACTTCTTTTTCGTTACTTGACGTTTTAAATGAGATTTGCTTCCCTAAGTAGATGTATTCGCTGACGTATTCTATATTGTTACCTTTTATCACTATCGGGCGTTCCCGATTGTTGGAAGTATTTTAGTTTTATTTACATTTAATTCAATGCCGATTTTGGATCTTTCGCAGTCTAGTGAGTTCATCATTTCTTCTAAGTCTTTGGCAGTTTCTGCAATTATAACGATATCATCAGCGAACCTCAGATGACTTAGGTATTGTCCATTTATGTACACTACCTTTTTTTTCCAGTCTAGTTTTAGGAAAATATTCTCAAGTACTGCTACAAAAATCTTCGGAGAAAGAGGGTCTACCTGTCTAACTCCTCGTTCTATGTTTATTTCATCTCCTCTAGTATCTAATTTGACTCTACTTGTACTATTTGTATAGATATATTTCAAGATATTGATGTATTTGTAGTTAATATTTGATTGTATGCCTTCCAGATTGAACGGTGGCTAATCTGTCAAAAGCCTTGCTGAAATCAATGAAGGCCACGTACTGCATGTGGTCCATTGTGCTAAAGCTTGATCTAATTCCTGCTTGTTCCTTTGATTGTTTCTTATCAATGTCATTGGATATTCTCTTTAAAATAATAGATGGAAATAGTTTATACATACTTGCCAGCAGGCTTATGGGTCTGTAATTCTCTATATCTAAGGGGCTTCCTTTCTTGAAGAGTAGAATTATGTTTGATGTACTCCATTGTTTTGGTACTTTTTCTTCTCATAATGTCATGTTGAACAGTTGTGTAAAGTGGAGTGTTAAAATAGGTGCTCCTATTTTAAAGATCTCATTGCATAACCCATCTGGTCCGGGGCTCTTTTCATTTTTCAACTTTTTTATTTGTTCATAGACTTCGGAGTCTTCAATTTGTTTGATACTGTCTGTTTTGTTCATGTGGGTTATTCGCACTTTATTTGCAGGGTTATTTTGTTTCCTATATAAGTTTTTATAGAAGTTTGTAGCATACTTTATTACATTTTTTCTACATTTTGTTTCTGCCGAGTTATTCTCAAGTTTTTGAATCTATGATTTGTGTGTTGTTATTACTTTGCATGCTTTTTTGGCACTTCTAAAATTCGTGATGTTTCTTGAAATAATCCCATATCTGTGGTTTTTGTAGTCCTTGCGGATGGACCCCTTAGTCTCTTTATATATTCTGTTAAGTTCTTTTTTCATTTATTAGGTTTTATTACTTGTATGTATTAGTTCCGTGCGCCTTTTTATAAGTTGGATAGTGTATTTAGAGAAAATATTGTGTTTATGAGGATGTGTATTGTTTTTGAATTTTAGGCCGTCTGTTATGCCTTTCTCTAAGATATTGTAGTATGCTTGTATATCAGTACAGCCTGTTTCTATATTTTCTGTGTGAGTTTGTAGGTTTTCAATGCAGTTTTTAATTTCTGTTTCTGTTTTGGGAATATTAAATGGTGTGTAGATTTTTCTGCTCTTTGCTGGGAGCCTTGAAAGCAACGTTGCTCTCACCAGCCTGTGATCGGAAGAGAATTTAAATTTACTAGTTTTACTTAGAAAACTTATTAGTTATAAGTTTGTGGTGGTTAGTCATTATAAAGTCCATTTCGTTATAAGTTTTTTGGTTGGGTGATATCCACGTCCATCTGCGGCTCTCTTTCTTTTTGAAGAACGAGTTCATTATTGACAATTTATATTGGTAACCATAACTTAAAAGACGTTGACCTCTTTCGTTACACACTCCATAACCATATTTCCTCATTATTGGGTAATCGTTTGTTTTTGGAAATCCAATTTTCGCATTAAAATCTCCCATGACTATGACCTTTCTTTCCGTCTTGGTGTGAGCGTATTCAACGTCTTTGTAAAAATTTTCAATTTCTTCATCTGTTGATCTCTCTGTCGGTGCATATGCTTGAATTATTGTAAGGAGAAGCATTCAAATTTTAACTGTAGAAGTGCTACTCTTTCAGATATTCCAATGAAGTCGGTAATGTTGTTTTTATATTTTTCTTTGATTATAAATCCCACTCCGTGTAATCCTTTAGTTTCACCAATATAGCAGAAGATAAGGACGCTGTATTCTTTGATCTTGCATTCCATTTTCCGGATTTCTGCGAGACCTAGAATGTCCCAGTTAATATTACTTAGAGCATTTGTTAATTCAAGGAATCGTTCTGTTGATGCCAGTGTTCTCACATTATAAGCGCAGATTTTGAGGGTTTGTTTTATATCTTGATTTGTTTCTGTATTTGGTGGAGGGTTGCAGTCTGATTCCCCACGAGGACAAGTCGGGTTGGGGAATGTTTTGTTTCTATTTTTTTCGTTTAGTTCATGTTTGCTTAAGGTTTTGTTCCGGTGGCTGATGGCAATATTCTATGCATTCTGGTCATTTGGCAAGTTAGCAGAAGGGACAGAGTTACTTCTATTCCTCATCACATCTAAAGCATTTAGGCGATATGCTTTAGCTGACAATTGTTTCGTATCGTAATAAATCGTATTATATGTATAAGCAAATCAGTCCCGCACCGGCCTACAATGACGTGTTTTAGAATTTCGTCAGAAATATTTATTTTAACAGGCTTTCAAATTCTTAATTTTAATTTGAAAAAAAAAACGTTGATCGAAGGACGAATCATTTTATGGTATAATTGATAAAATCAAGTAATAGTATGATGAATATTGCTACTCTTATTCTTAATAAAGTATTTAATTGGATTAGTACTAAGGAATGTTTAAAATTAGACATCGAAAAAGTGATGATTTTTGTTTCTCACAGGAATCTATCTTTTCATTACATTTACTCTAAGCACATATATATTCTTTTTTGCTTTGGAAGGACTTAGTAAACATATCTGAATTGTGGGTAGTGAGCCCATTTTCTTTCACTTTTGAATCTTCTAACATTTTTGGAAAAAATGTGAAACGGTTAAATGGGATTTCGTGTAGCAGTCAACCATATTATTTGAGATTTCTTCATTTACATAAAATATTTTTGTCTCAAATTTTCTCTAATCTTCACGAACGTCTTTCTGTACCTCTTTAGTTAGTTTGTGTGATATATATAATTCCAAAACTATATTTGCAAAGACAGGTGTATTTGAGAATGAATGGTTGTTCTGCCAATGATTTTATTCCTGATTCACCCTATGCTTTTATGTAAAAAACCCTTAGCCACCTTAAGTTTTTTCATTATTTCAAAATATTTCTTAGTGTCTAGGTCACTAAATCACAATGTTGTTATGTTATAATCCTATCGGGGTTCAGAGATTAAGGAGAGCTGAAAAGTAAACACTCGAAAATCTAGTTATATATTTAGCAACACTGAGGTTCAGAAATATAATATACTATAAAATTACTTAACAATTAATTGATTACACTTAATATTTACGCCATGGGAACAAAATGACATATAACGTAGTGAATTGACGGTTGTTCTACAGAAGGCATGCGTAGATATAATTATTGTAAATATAATATTTTTTTAGGATTTTGGTAGTCCGCTCTTATTCTTATCAACCCCCTTCCCTTTCCATCGGCCTAATCCCTCCTCCACTAGATATTCTATTTCTATTCAAAAGGCCAGCAACGTTCTGGTGACTCCTTTGGAGTTGCGAATGTCAATGAGCTGTGGTGACTATCTACACTCGCATGCTTCTATTTCGGCCTTGCGCTTAGATATTTGGAAAAATTAAAGCAAGTGGCGCGAAGTAAATCCCGTTTCGCCGACAGACAGTTATTACATTTATTCAAGGACACGTAAACACTTAAGTCGTAAACGCACTGATCGTTAAAAGTAAATAAATTGCTCTCCGAGAATAAACAAATAATTAATCGCTTATAAGCCAAATATGTCAACATATCGCATCCGACACGAACAAACGAAATTGATGGTAATACTGTGAATTCTAACCAATTAAAATGCGTGATAATGTAAAGAAATGCCCACGTATTTTGAGAGAAAAAACTCTTCAATATTTTTTTGACGACTTTCTGATATTGCATTATTTTGTTCATGAACATGGTTTGCTACAAGATGAAATGTTGAAAAAACTGTTAAAAAAGAAATTTGACATATAGAGAAAAAGAAGAGCGTTGGATCTCGACATAGTTTTATACCCACTTTCATACTTCCATAGTACTGATGTGACAATATCGGTACGAAGGAAATGAAAATAATAATAACAATATAATTGACTATAACCGAAACCATAACCGAGCTAAAAGTAATATTTTTTGTAAGACGCTATGTTTTCACCAATCAATACAAGGATGCCTTTAAAAACTACAACTAGGCACATGCGGCTACATTATTCTAATGTTTTTCATAAATTCATTATATTTTGTTAATAATGGATTTACTTGAGTTGATTTTCTTGTAACACTTTCCCTGCCTCCCCGAATTTATGTATGTCTTTAAGTAGTAAAGCATAATTGGAACATTATACTAAAGAAAGCTAATTGAAATAAAAAGTCGGTTGTTGTACTAGAATATTTTAAAACCAACATACCATATAGTGGCAATCAAAGCAGCAGATGCACATAAAGGTGGCCGTGATGCAGGAGATAATATTGCGGCCGCTATAATTTGGAGTACGATAGCAGTACTAACAACCTGACACACAAGTCTGTGCGCAGGCGCACGACGCATTAACTTTACTGTCCAAGAAACTGCAGAATAGGTATCATATTCACGTTCTTGGATAATGGAAAACGCTTGAGTAGATACTAAGTTCCAAGCCGCTGCTACCAATTGAAAAGAGGCCTGGAAAAGACATACACAGGAATAGTTTGATTGATTAAGATTTGCATATTTATTTCGTATTACACTAGGTTTTTTCTCGTGGTTTCGTCTACAAGGGCATATAGCAGTGATACGGTCATATTGCGAAAGCAAAGATGCAGAGCTTGACTTTTTATAAATAAACTTACTCCATATGATCAGGACATATTATTATCAATCTATTTTTTTAACATCTACTAGTGGCCTAAGATGAAATAAATAGTGTACTCTGGATTATAGTCATGCATTATTTATTTGCTAAATATATTCTCATAGTTTTTCTTTGCTTTAGGGAACGATTTTTGCACAGTTTTAAAACACAGGTGGGTATTTAGATAACAATCGTCGACGTTAGGCCAATCTATATACGTCAATGTCTTAATAGGCAACAAACAGCACTACTCAATTACAAGTCACGAGCGAGTGCACAAGGTCAAGTTAAGTTTCCTTCTATCCCTACCGAGCACTGTCCGTGTCCCATTTAAACCCACTACCTATCCTTTGCCTATGATTCTATGGTTCCACTACACACATTTCTCTGCGTTTTGCAATTTCAGCAAGCAGTGTTACCACCGTACGCAATGACAAAACGTAAACCTATTTTCTTTACACCTATATTAAACACTTGCTAAGCCGCATGTTGAGACAAAGGTACGATTTTTTGCAAAGTTCTGTATTTGCGGAAGCTGAGACGATATTCGTTACACTACTAATAGTATAAATTCCTTCGTCCTTTATATCGATCAGTCTTGCTGTCAATCCTAATTGCAATTGATTCCAAATCCCAGTATTGTTTCCAATTTTGTTCTGCTCCATGATTTATATTCTGAGACCAGTTCCACACTCGATTTCATTGATTCACTGTTCCACTTCCTATTCATGTACCGCTACTAGTCACTGTTTCAATTAGGGCAAAGCAAAACATGTTTTAATGAATATCACAAAGCTTAACAAGTAATAGTAATATAATTGCCCGAAAATATATTTTTACGACTCCATTATAACACATAAAGTTTTTTCTACATTTTATAAACAAAATTTCCATATGTTACATATATAAACGTTTCGTACAAAACGTCGAAAGTGTTGAGTAACTCAGAAGTAATAAGCGCACAAACAGACAGATAGACACAGAGAGCGGTTTTATTTTATATCGTACAATAAATGAAGCCTATATTAACTGATTTGACGTGCATAGACTTGTCAGACAGCGATGTGTGGTACTAGCGTGGCTGTTCAATCTATTCATGGATAGTTGTCTTTATGGTTCAAAAGAGCATCTATATCGAATAAGATTGAGTGCGTTATCTGTCAAATGTCACCTGTACGCCTACATCTATCCTTATGTCGCCGACATGTGACTTAGATGAGATGTTACCTAATGAACGATTATGCAATAAAATTGTACGTAAGTAAATATGCTAACAAAGTGGTGGCTTTTAAAATGAACAAAATCATTACTGAATCCTATAAATGAATAGGAGGTAAGAGAGTTGATAAAGTGAAATAGCTTGTTTATATGAGTTGTTTTTTTACAAAGAACGTGAACAGAATGAACAATTAATACAGATATAAAAAAAATAAAAGTGGGAAATAAAGTGAAGAAAAAAAAAATAGAGCTTTTCTTGTTGTTATGGATAGTAAAAGTTTGTCGTCACAAATGCAATTCACACTCCGTAATAGTTTCCTAGTTCTATGCTTATGCACGCACTGACAATAGTAAGTGAAAAAAGAAACATGAAAGTAAAACGAGTGCTCTATTCAGCCATATTTAAAAACTGTTTGACATAACAGGGCATATAAAAATGCTATTACGGTATTAAATCTCTGGTATTAACATTCAAATGCATTGTTCTCCCGTACTAAATTTAATAGGAAACCCTCAGTGTGCGAATTAAATTTATACTTGGATCCTTTTTTAGACTAGCAATATTTGTCGAACATCAACGAATAATGAAATCAAAATACCTTTTCAACGTTGCCCAAAGTTAAATTTAAGTAGTCAGCATTAAAATTTCGTGATCCGAATTGGATGTTACAAGACTGGGTATCACTCGGCCACTCGGCTAAGTCCAGTGCGCAAGGTGTTGAGATATCTAAGCGCATGGTCCAGTCGACGACGCCAGATGAAGCGAGTTGAGCTTTTTGGGGGTCGCCACCGGTGCCGCTTATCGCTCCGCTCGTCAAAGCGACCATGTCCGGTAGCCAGATGAGTTCGGCGTCCACGTGCGCTACGTCACAGTCCCAATCACTGGCGTTCCAGGAAAGCCTATCGTCCTGCCATTTCTGGAAAATACGCAAATGTTGATATTAGGGGAGTTGTTAAACGTATTAGGTATCTATGACATGTATTTATATGATATTTTCAGATATACAGTTCAAATGATATAAATCTACGCTTTTAGATCTAAAAAAAGCCAGAAACTGTTCAAGAATTGACTTTTATCTCTCCGAGGAGTCATTAATTTACTTTAAGCATTTAATGGAAAGATTTATAAAGCAGTAATTATTTTGAAATATGTTTTAGGATTCCACAGCCTTACAAGGCATTTGGTTCACGTCCATTCATCTGCTTGTCTGTATGTCACAGCCATTCAAATTATTACCAAGCATTTCAGTTTTATTTTTAGTCCTGACGGAGTTTTAGTATGTATGGAGTATGAAATAAGTTTTTGCTTATTTAAATTAAAATGTTATTCACCTTTATAAATAATATTCTAATGATTATCTAATTTGACAGATATTATATTTTCACGAATGAAATGTTTAAAGAAAAAAATGTTAAATTTCCATTATAATATTACTGTCGACATAATTGTATTTTTTTTCACTGGCCGTTATTGTTGCTTCTTAGAATTTTTTTTTCGTAAGGAACAATAAATAACTTTAGGCCGGTAAACATGTTTTACTAAGCATTTTAAATTGTCTTAAGAAAAAGAACACCACAAATAAAGCTCCATTTTCATAATAAAAGTCGCTTAAATATTACATACTAAACTTATAAATATTGCTGAATTTATCAATCACCCTTTACGATGCAACAGAGTTAGAGGTCAGTAAGCAATTGCTTAAAAACCTAGTTTATGCTTGTTTTTGACGTAGAAATATTAATTAAGAATGAATGAACTAGATTTTTTTCTTAATAAAAGAATAAACTGAGTCCGGGTGTTAAAGAGAAAAGTAGTAGAATTGTTTCGAAATGATTTCGAAGTCTAAATAATATCATTATCGAGCATTCTTCGACTTTGAATTGAAATAATGCTACCACCGGCAAAGTCAAAGCGAGATTTTTCAAACAGACTGAACATGAACACGTAAATCCTTCCACATTATTTGAAGAGTCCATATTTAATTATGCAACTTGTCAAATCGCTACGTGAATATGAACGAAAGGGTTGAAGTTTTTTTGCTGCAACTGAACACAATCTAACAGCGATGATACATATTCTGTTCAAAATTAAACATCACAGAAATGGTGTTGAACTTTGTGTCACGATATTATGTATAATGTTGATATTATTGGTAAATGTGTTGGATTGTTATTCGGTATGCATGCAAATAAACGCATATCTAACGGTGTATTACGACGGCTGGGTTTTAAAAACGTCAGTACCCTCTGTTACATGTTTCAGATGTGTAAATAACTGTTTTATCCAAGTATATAGTTAAAACTACTAATACATTAATATAGGTTTTGATGTAAGAAACCAAGCGGACATGCCGAGGTTTTATTGTGGTTAGAAATTAGTTTTAATAGCATATCAATGCAAATAAAAATAAATGAAATGTGAAAGTATTTTATAAATAGCCTGTGTATGTAAATGCCTTGGTTCGTTCTTGGCCGTCTGTTTGCTGCCACACGTCTCAAATATTACGAAATAGATTTTTTATGTGAATTTACAAGTCGTTACTAAAGAATGATGCATATAATTTTTAATGAAATCGATTATGTTTTATACATTGAATGAAATTAAAAGCAATCATTTACGAATCCTACTCTATGAACCAAATGAATTACTTTTATTTAACATACTTGTGCGTTTCTTTTTAAGGTTAGGACGTGTTTGCGTGTACGTGCAAACTAATGGTCGTGTAAGGGCGCACGCGCTTGCGTGCCAGCGTGTGTATGCATGTGTATGTGTGCACCCAGGTTCTATATTTAAATAGATATTAAAACAAACCATATGAGTAATTTTTTAAGTTGCCGTTAAATAGTTAACAAGTTTGAGTTAAGTTTTTTTGTAGTCATCTAACATGCTATGGTCCTATGATAACTTATGTTAAATCCGAGATATAAGTATATACATACTCCTGTGTAAAAGTACACTCTATATATTGTGGTTTTACCTCGCAATTCTAAATAGCGATAATAATTTAGTAAATACTTTAATAAATAATAGACACTCCCTAGTTATAATTTTTTTAATAGTAAAGTTAAAATTATATTTTGGTTTTATTTTAAATCAAATAATTTTAAGCAAAGGGAATAGTTCCAAATATTTCGATTAATGCAATAATTACACGGTATTTTTATAGTTATACGAAATACTTACATACGTTAGTTTGTTAAAATTATAGTTGTAACTATTAACATTTTATGAGAATAGTAATATTGCGAGCTCCAAACGTCTGGTTCAAAAATGCTAATTAAGTATTAAATGTGAACCAGATCTGTAAATGGTGACTGAAAAGAGTGTGAATAAACATTAAAACATTAAACATTGGAGCTCGAAAAAACGTTATCTATAGTTGTACTACTTCTTATACCGCTAGTGTTTATTAACGGAAACATGTTTATGGATGAAAAAAATGTGGAAATTCCATTTTGGGGATTCATTCTAAAATCGATATTGAAATCTCCCACAACAATCAGACGAGAACATGAAGTATACCTATTGAGGTTGCTGCCGTATATTGTTGTATTTATGCACTCTATTGCAACACTAATTTGAGACTGTGGTGACTTATATACAGTTATCACTCTGACATTAAACACATCTTAAAATGCAAGCATTCACGATGGCCGTTTGCGGCGCCTGGGTTATTTAAATAATATCTGTTACTTAAGTCGCGGTCAATGCGGTAACTACAATTATGTCTATAATTTTCTTTTCACACCTTTAAGGCAATTGACCTAATTATTTGATATGAATTGCAACTTGATAACTCTACGGATAGCCTGTAGGTTTTGATTCCCTTGCGAGTAGTGGCGAGTTTCAAAATATGCAGTTTAAATTGCTGTTTCTTTTGATTACGTTGACATAGAAGTTTTATTTTGTTACAGCTTAAACATATTATGGGCCTGAGTATATGATATGAATTTCAAATTAATATCTCTAAGCATTCATGAGCAATGGTGTAGTAAGTTTAAAATTATTAAAAATATTTTTATTATATGATGTAGCTGTAATTTCAGCTTGATACCTCCACTCGTTCCTGAGAAAAAGGGTCTTGACAGACAGACGAACGGACAACATAGTGATCCTATAAGGGTTCCGTTCTTTCCTTTTGAGATACGAAACTCTAAAAAACTACAAAAGTAAAGCTAAATACTTTTGAAGAAAATTATTTTGAACATGATCGGATATACTGTTTTTGAGTTATTACCGAAAATTTGCATACGGAAATTCAGTGCGAGATTCTTTGTACGCATTAATGTTTTAAATATAATTTTTGTATAAATAAATGTTTAAATTGTCGACATACCTACTTGTTTCTCTAGTTATAGGCGACTAAAATGCTTGTACCTCAAAGTCGTTGTCACGTAAAATGGAATATACCGACTTTTTTTTTATTTATAATAAATTTATTTGTAGTAAAATTTTCTGAACCCTACACAAACAGCAGTGTGCTTCAAACTCTCATTTGTAATAGTTAACGGCTAACTGTTAAATTTAAAAACTAAACATGTCAAAATGTCGGTAATTATATAAATATTGACATTTGTGACATTAAATTAATGTCACAAATGTCAATATCTTTAAAACTAACTTATTCAACTGCCAATTGCGAAGTTATTTGTAACTTTAATAGATAATTGTTTCAAATAAAAGTTTTAACCACACCGCTGTAAGCGTAGTACAACATGCTCTTGGCCGGTTTTTTTTTATTCAGTCGTGCAAACCTTAAAAAGGACATAGATAAATAAAATAGCGACAATTACTACTACAACATCAAGGAAAAAGAGGCTACAAAATGACAGAGAAGAAAATAAGAATGCTAAACAAAACCCGCCAGAAGGACGCCACTGTCTAACATAAACTGGCGGGAGTATACAAGATTGAATTAATAAAAAGACTTCGATGTGATTTCATGGAATTTGTTGGTAAACCAAAACAAGAGAAAGAGGAAACAATATTAGAGAGCCAATAAGAGAAATCTGGACTGGGCCAGCCCCAAAACTCCACGAACTGTTTTGAGGAATGATGTTTTCGGCCTCGGAAAGAACGAAAACATTATTGGTCACTTTTTCAAAATCAAATGAACAGCGTTTTTTCAAAGTCTTTAGACATATAAAAGGCCCGATTATTACTTTTCAAGTATTTCTCCAAAAATATCTCTTAAAACAACCGACTAGTTGACGCTTGCGGCATTCGATGCAATGTTTTTGTGCTCAATAAGTAAACGTCAACTAAGATTCAAAATTTGCCATACGCTATTTAACAAATCTTTCTTTTAACTCAACAATAAGTATTTTACTTTTTGGTATAGCTCTTCATTAAAATGATTATCTGAGAATATGAATAAGAATATATAAAAATAAAACGGCATTATAATAGGATTGAAAAAATATATGTTGGGTTTGTGTGTACAGAATTTATTTGTTTGAATTCTGAAAGTGCACTAAAAATAGCGCCTTATCAAAAATATTGAACGAAGGGATTGACATGACAAAAAGCTATGGACGAGAAATTCGAAATACGCAAGGAAGGGTGTTTAGCCTACGATTTGATTTCACTATCGAATTCAAAAAAAAAATCAATGCATGGCCGGTACGGGAATGGAAGTTTGACTTGTTTTTAAGATTTTAGTCAAAAAATTTCAAATCGAAATGAAAATTTTTCGGGATAAAACTATATATCTATCATCACGGTTACGTCTTCCTATCTTTCAGCTAGTTAATATTATTGAACGCACAGAGCGCACTGTGCACTGACGGTAAGAAAGGTTTCTTTAAGATTTAGCACGTAGTTTTAAAGCTAATTTTGGGGTTACTAACCATGGCGAGATCGGCGAGCAGTCGTAGTGTCGCGGTTCCCTCTCGCAGAGTAGCGTGTCGGGCCGTCAGCACCACCTGCACCTGCGCTCGCGCCGGTATCGTCTGGCGTTCATATTCGGCCAACATGAGGTCTAGTTTCGTGCGTAAAGTCGTGTCGTTGGAACACAGGGTCGCCTTTACGCCTCCCGACTCTGACCGAAACCAGACAATTTATATGTAGCGAAGTACACTTTCATAAACTACGTGGAGTTAATTTGTACGCATGCAGATAATAAAGTAAGTACATGAGTTTGTCGCTCCACGAACGGAACCGTTTGAAATCCTAGATTATAAGCAGATAAAAGGAATACCGAGTAACAGGAACAAGAGTAGAAGTGGAGCGAGTCGATCCGCCATCGTAGTCGCACTGCACGTCGAGGCGCGGCCGGCGTGCGCACACGCAGCGCCACCGCCCGTTGTAGTGCCTATAATGTCCTCATATTCCATTGTTTTAACGATAGCGATACAGTTTATGGAGATGATTCAAATGTAACGATATTTTTTATTGGAAGCTCATACTGTCGATGACGGTGACGTGACTGTCACCACGGCCTCGTTTATTAAAACGTCTTCGATACAAAGCGTAGAAAATATGTTTTGGAAGCACATTCGGGCCGCCGGTCTGCGCGTGGGCGCCGTCGTATCGCATATCCATCCGGCCGCACAAGGCCAGCTCGGGCACGCTCCTGAAGCTGCCTCGTCATTGCACATGATAGAAATCAACGACTCGTCTCTCGCCCGGGTTCACCCGCCACCTTCTAGAGACATCGCGTCGACTGTATCAGGTCTGCGGTTAGCTTTTTAGGCTTAAAATCGATATTAATTAATAAAAGTTCCTTTAAAATACGTTTGCTTTGTAACGTAAGTATAAGTATACTCATGCCTTGTTGCCGTAACAGACAATAAGTTGGGCAAACTACCGAAATCCCATTCATCATTTGTCTATCGGTAGGTCGAAAGAACGGCACAAGCCGCCATCCCATCACACGTCGTTCATGCTAGCACTTATTATTTTTGTTCACAGATTCGTCAATGTATATTCCGCACATGAATATAGACGATAAGAAATCTTGTAACTCATCGTAATAATATTGTAATAAAATTAATGCTATTTCCAAAATATTGACATATCTTTGGCATCATTGCGGATGAGCGAAAAGCCAACAGTCGTCTACGGGTGAGACTAATGACGTAATGAATGCAATCGCGGCAGGCAATTTCGGCCTTCGTGTGTGCAATATTATTCTATACATATATATTTATTTCCTTATAGATAAAAACCAATTCAGATTGCTCCGAAAAGAGAATAATTTTATTAAAAAGCCACAAACATCACCACAGATGACATTACAGATGTATATACTCTTTTCAATGAATCAGTTATAAAGCACATAGTTCTTGTACTATGGAATGATAGGCGGTGTAATTCTCTGGTAATATAAAGCCGAGACTCAACCAAAAACATCCAGAACATCTCCTTTCTATTTTGCCGTATGGGTCAAAGATTCGTCGGTCCCGTCCAGTGGTTTGAGTGACGGCTGCCATAAGTTCCTTTATGGAGTATTGAGAAAGGACCGAAAACACGAGCTCGTGATCAGTGATCCGTTGGTCTTTCACCAGTTCTGCTAACATACTCTGATTTGATCCGAGCAAAATGGTTCTTGAGACCAGCGTTTTGGCCCAAATAACACTTCGATTTTTTAAAATTTACGGTCTGCAAATTGTGTTGTAATCGTTTTTGTTGAATCTATTACATTACAGTAACCACATCGTGATGTTTCAACAATGATGAATTTTAATGAATGTCGCGCTATAATTATATCATGCGTGATGCGGCGGCGGCGGCGGCGTCTGCGTGTGGATACAGGACGTCCTACAGTTCTACGTCAACCTACTTTGATATTATTGTAAATGTAGAAATTTTAGGGTTTGAATCATTTAACCCGCTATTTGAGAAATTTTTATGCATATATTGTGTATCAAATATTTGTTTTTTTTTTCTAAATTATGAAATGACACGTACATTTAAAATTTTATGGATGAGATATACCTACAATGGGAACAAAAAGTACGGATTAAAAAAAATAAAGAGTCGATGCTCATACCTCAAAATGAGTATCATTTAAACGGTATCATAAAAACATGATTATTTTTGAAAATATGTTTTGTGAGCTATAAAATGTGTTCGAGCAGCTAAAATTGGTCGCTAGTCCGCAAACAGTACTAAATAAATCGGTAATAAATGTTATACTGCATTGCTCCAAAATTCTGTATAGCCAATCAAAAAATAGCTGCTTGGGCGAGTCAGATTAATCAAATCGGTAAAACTCGGATGGTAAAGTTCCAGTCCAAAACAGAGTGTCCCCGGCACCGGCGCTCATCGTCACTGACGCGTTCCGTATCCGATTTTACTCGGAATCTAATCATATATTTTCTCCATTAATATCGTTAATATTACCCATTTTAAACTAATAATAATCGCAAAATGTCAAAAACAGTCGATTTCAAAAACATTAATGACATTGTAAGCCGACTGCTGCGACTGGTCGCCGAATGCCGAGTGGCCGCTTGTGACACGTGACTACTTTATGCTCTACCCGTTATAAAGAAAATTGTCGATTTTTCAATACAAGCACAATCCAGTTATGTATTTACACTTTCTTTTTTAAATATACACACTTACTAGTTAATCTTTATAAACGTGTTCTCTCTGCTGACTATTTATGGAATTTTGCTAAGCAAGTAATCGGTCACATAATATTATAAGCTGACTGCAAAATGGTTAATTTGTTAATTATATATTAAAATATTTGCAGAACAAATATTGGAGATGAATTTTTATTTATTGCAAGCAAAATATTTTATGCTGTTCAAACGATCTAACAGAAACGTTTGTTATTAGTCCAGGCGCATGAGGGTCATCAAGCGAATAAGCCGAGCATACGTGTGCCCATACATACATACCTGTAAATGATGAATAAATATAACAGGTAAAAATAATGCGATTAGATCATTATATTTTTATATTGCCACGCCATCTATTAGTGCTTTCTTAAAATCAACTTAAATACGATAATGCATACAATCACCGCAGGCGGCGCGGACGGGCTGCCTTAGCGCCATCTGCGGCCGAAAACACAAGTCATTGCTTATCTACCACATAACATTCGGTCATTAGCGTGGGACACATCGAAAGTGTGTCTGTGTGCGTGAAAATGTATACGCGTGTGTATATACCGTTTTGAAGACAGAGCTTTATCACGCCCGTATCGTAATTATAAGAAGTTTTTACACCATATTGTTGTAGTTGTTATTATTAGAGCAAGTGATCTTGAAGTAATTATTTACTAAATTTACTTAAAAAAACAGTTGACCCTGCAGACCATCTCTGAAATTTTTCGCTTAAATATTTATCGACGTGTTTAAGTTACAAATAATATTCTTTAAGTTACAAATATTGTTTGTGAATTTTAACTTAAAAATTCGAAACAAGATTGACCTTTTAGGCGATCCCTGAAACTCCTTCCTACTTTAGACCCCAAAGTGTTAAAAACAAGGGCAGGTGGTGTCTTGAGGATATCCGATCGGAATGAAGTTACTTTCGATTTTTAGTAGATGTTTACTACAAACTATATTATAAAATATTTAAATTATTAGAAACATTTTCGTTACAAAAATTTTGAAATAGTTAACTGCATGTCTTAATTTTTGCATATATATTTTATTAGTTGTGTTTTGCAAATAAAATATTCCAGAAAATAATATTTTTTGAAGTTCTACAAAAATAATCCGAACTTTTTGAAGTAACGTATTAAAATTATTATACGATAATTGCTGTTAATATAAAAATATTACATTTATATTTAAATAACAATGAAATTAATTAAAACTTTTCAAAGTAACAAAATAAATTAAAAAAACTAAATGCTAGGACAAATTCGAACCCGGGCACTCCGCGCGACGTAATGTTACTCTAAAGGTTGTTATCTGATAAGCAAAAGCCATTTTTTATATTTTTTTTGTATAAGGTCAGAAAATTACGATCGAAGTGTCATTCAATTTGTGATAAATCTAGAAACTTTTAGTTTCCCTGTGGCTGTCTTTCACCTTTTGTAAACGTCAACAAAAAAAAAATTAATCAAATATTACTATGATATATTATTGAAATAATTAAAATGAAAAGAATAAAATCTTTTAAAAAAATTTCTTAAAAAAATATCGATCGCTAAAAAATGCATTGTTAATTAACAATCGTTTTTTGCAATGAACAAAAAGCTTAAAATGTCTTTGTCGTATCTTGAATAGTTTAAAATTTATTTTAATTGTAATGACAAAAGAGCAGATAGATATGGTGAGTTTCACGACACAAGAACATTAAAAGTTAAGTAAAAAATTTTTTTTTTCTGAAGGAAATACGTATGGCCATTTTTGTAACATAATACAAACATACATAGTTTTATGTATGGATCACGCGGATCACTAATTCAATTGCAATAGTAAGACAAAGACTCACTCCCTGGGTCCACCCCGATGGCCGACTGTATCTTGTTTCTCCCCACTTACGATCTCGCGTTCGCGAGGTCCTCTTTGACTGGCATTTGTTGTGCTGCGCTTGTGAGAAATATTTCTTTTAAGGATTTTATAGAGTTTTTTAGTGTTTCGATAGTGAAGAATAAATCATTCATTCATTATCATTCTAAAAAATGCTCGGATGAGGTTAAAAATCATAGAGTATTTTTCACATAAGTAATAACGTTTATTTCTTAAGTAACGAGTGTTCATAAAGAACATTTAAGTGTACGCAACGTGCAGATCGTACAAGAGTGTGCTTGTGTACGTTTGTGCGCAAGTCTTCATTAGCAAATTAATCGTCAGAGAGACGAACCACATGCGGTGTGTACGCGGGGTATCTGAAGGTAAAGGCTGTGAATGGTGTTCACTTCAAATACTTGTAGAAAAAATATACAGCATGACACACACGTTTCATAGAGAACATATTTACTAGATGTATATGCATTTATTAATAGGCACACACACAGATTGCCGTTTTAGTATTCATGTGAATTATATAAAATACAGATGTATGTCCTAGGCTGGAATCTAAAAGAGTGAACTCAACATTATTAACATCGCACTATTATGACACAAAAGGAAAAAGAAAAACAAATATGAACAAGTAAATATTGAATTCGATAATATAAAATAGGTAAATTTAAGATTACGTGCAGGTATTGTTAAGTTTAAATGCTAGGCATTAAATATAATATCTAAGTTGTGGATGGTTATGAAAACTTTCTGGTCATATGCGCAAAGAAAATAGCAACACTTTAATTCACCGATCAAATCATTTATGGAAATTATAAAAAACAAGGAACCCAAATGCAAGCCCTGACGAACACCTGATCATATCAAGTTTAGAAGCACAGGTGTAACCCTTAAGTTGTTTCTGTTGTTCAAGTAAGATATAATTCAACGTAGAACACTTCCATGAATGCCATAAGATAATAATTTATTACACAATAATGTATGATTATTTCGATCCAATGCTTTACTGAAGTCAGTGTAGATAGATACTGCTTGTTCTCCTGCAAATACTCCAGATGTTTTTCTAGAGGTTAATAAGTGTAGAGCTATATTTAACAAAGCCATATTGTCACGGTGATAGCATCAATTTAAATTGATTATATAGCGGAATGCAGATTAATAATTCCATGCAAGACAAAATGCGTAATGGGCAATAATTAGCGCAGATTGACTTATCTCCTGATTTAAAGATAGGAAAAATATGGATGGTTTTTCAAACAGAAGGATATTTACCATATTGAATGGATTTGTAAAATATAATAGCTAGGGGTCTATAAAGCTTTTCAAAAGATATTTTCAGAAATATAGGAGGAATGCCGTCAGCCCCAGCTCCTTTTGGTGATCTAACTGATTCAACATCTTCAGAATACCATCCTTTGCAATAACAATTCAGACAAGACACCTATACTATCATTGGTTTTAGACAATGGATGGATTGTGTTAGAGAAGAGGAGTTATCAAAATTGAACCGAAATATTCCGAAAACAGTTCAGAGATGCTTTGACCCTCAGAAGAGGTGTGCCCATTGCAACCAAAAGTTTTCGGAATAGTAACACTACCTTTCCTGTTTTTATGACCCATAAAAGTTTAATATTCTTATTGTAGAATCTTCAACTGTTGATAGAATTTTTTTATAGAATTTATTGATAAGAGATTTCCATCTTGTACATGTTGACAATACAGTGTCCCTTAGGCGAGGATTAGTGAAATTAGAATGCTACGAGGTCGGTCGGATGGATTATTAATTTTAGCGACCCTAGGACAGGCAATAATTCCAAAATCTGCTATGAAAACATTAATAGTTAAGAATATTTTTTTAAGAAGTGCCAAAGCATTTTTACTACGTGTTCAGGTACAGCTTGTAATTTGGTAATTTGATGTTGCAGTTACGAGACATCCTCTCAACAATCTTCAAGCAGTTGTTCAGCTTCAATATTTCAGATTTGAGTATACCATTTTTTGATTCTAAACGTTTAATTCTATGGTTTTAACTCGATTTGACAACACAGATAAAGGCAGTCGTCACCGTGAATTCATCCTTTAATATCTGCACTATTAATTGCACCTCACTATTGCGAAAATTCTACATGTATGTAGATAACGATTTATTAAACTTCTCATCCAGTAAATCGCTAATCTTGTCCATGGTTACAACATTCTCTACCGATGAAGACGAGAAGTCAGAAACAGTTGCGTCACGAGACATAACCACTGGTTCGGCGATAGCCGGAACCACGGTCCGACGTCAGGAATGTTGTCAGTGGGTCTGTTACGAGGTGTAATATTATTGCATGAAGGGCATATTGAATTCACATGTTATTACTTCGAAATGGCCTGAAATTGATCCCTCCTAATATTGAGTAACTGGTAATCATACTTTTCCACACACAGTCGACGTTTCATGGTCTTAGAGTTAATTATTTTTTTACAACCGTCGCAATTCATTTTGTATTTGCTTTATGCGTGTTTAAATATTGAAAGCAACACAAAACTTACTTTGCAGTGTTGTTGGACGTTCCCATTACATATATATAATATTGATATACGGATTTATTATTTATTTCGCAGATAATTTTTGCTTATGACGCTATAGCACTTAGCACAGTCAGCTGTCTTTTTGGCCGCTATAAATAAAGTTATTACGGTGCTACGCATTTAGTGGAAAAATGTTTAGTATTTTATACGTATATTTGATCACCTACAGCTCGACGCGTGTGAATGTGCAGGGATGTGCACAAGAGTGCACTGCACTGCGCACGGTAGCCGTTATTATTAGTGCTTGTTTTGAAATTTGTTAATTACTCACGAAGCTCGTCGAATTTTAGGATACAATTGCACCTCTGAAATCCTCAAAATTGACACTATCCGATGAAGTATTGTATTTTTATGTAACAAGTACTTTTAATTAAATATTTAAGAAGCGCAATAAAAACAATGTTGTCGAGTTGCGCCGAATGATGAAACTTATAAATCCAAATCTTAGAATGAATATTCAAAAAATACACTATTTTATATACAATATTATACATATAGTAATATAGGTAGAAAAATATGATTCGTGAAAAAAGCAAAAATCTCTTTAAATCACTACATTTGAACCGATAGTGTACATTTCATGAGGACACTTCCGACCGCCTGCCGCCGCAGTCACTGCGCCGCCGCGATGTTCTTCAGCTATCATGGCGCAGGCGCAATCGTCACCTTGTCATTCATCATATTTTATTACTACTAATAATGATATAAACTAACGCCTATTTCCCAGAAGGGTAGGCAAAAACTATAGATTTCCACATGGTACGACCTTTGCATATCTCTCTCGCCTCACTATTTTATTGTCATCGATCGTTAATGGGATTGGACCTGAGATCGTAGCTGAGGATGAGATTCGAGTTGCAATCTGAAGGAGAGCAAGAGCATAGAAAAGGTTTTATCTCACGGTAAGAGCCATATCAAAGTCTAAAGGTTTTACATGTATAAGTGTACCTGAAACTTTGAGAAAAGCGCATCGTGTTGCAGCTTTAGTTGTGGCAGCTGTTGTTGTTATTCGATAAGTCGCAGGTTATTCGACAGGCACAAGCTAAATAAATAATAAGTTTTTCCTTCGTTTTTACGACATCAAAGATCTTAGGCGGCCGCGCGTCACGTGGCTTCAATTTTGTTTTTCAACATTTTCTTAAAAATGTGTATCTATTATCATATTACATACATTTACAATAAATAATAATGTGATTGAGTTAATTTCTTTGTATATTACTTTTCCACTTTTATTCGGTTCTAGAGACAGAATTTTAAGTTTTTACTAAACTCATTTTACACATATACAAGTGACATCTATTACCGATTTAAAAATTATATAATTATATGTCTTAACGAACTTCACAAAAAATTATTTAAAAAAAAAGATAACGTTGTTTTACTGCTTTTTTTAGTTTTTTATTACATAACTTGTATTTCACTATGTCGTATGTATTATATCCAATTTTATTGAAATATCATTTTGTATTTCACGATTGATCACTCCCAATATTTGTTTCACTGTTCCTGTTATTTTGTATAACATAATATAAGGCGAAAGGAAATTTGTTTCAAACTGGTGTTTCTAATTTCGCCTGTGGTTTTTTCATTAATAGCTCTATTTTCGTTAATTACAAAGAAACAGAAAGCAATAAATATATACAAAATAAAAACAATAAACTTTCGGGACCATCCCAATGGAAAATGTCAAAATTAAGGTTTATTAGACAAATTAAATACTATATTTCAATTTCACAGTTGTTGTTTTATTTTATTTCAATGGCTTTATTATGATTTTCTACATTAAAAATTAGATTTGTGAAAGTGTTGCGTTCACATTACAAATTTCAGTAAGTTTTTGTCTAGAGGTCGAAATACCGAGTACAGTTAAAATACAACAAGCATATAACAGTCGTACGCTTACAGGAATTGAATCGCTGTGAGCTGGCGCTCAATGCAAAGTTAGTCGCATTCGTCTCATTACTTTGCACGGGACCACGGCGGGCTGCGTCTTAAGATGTGGCACGCGACCACAATCTCCACTACATCAACGGACCGGTACAGTTAACAAAACAAATAATAGCTATACATTTTACAAAGCTCACAAAATACACAAATTTATGTAACTAACTAGGTACAACTAGGTAAAATGAAGAGTAAACAAATTATATAGCACAAACAATAGACCTAATAGTTTATTCACAAATATTTAATACTGTATAGTCTATTCTTATGGAATACGCCTCGCCTTGCACACGAAGTCTCGTCTGAGGCCTTTATGTCGAAGAGAGTGCCTCGAGCAACATCAGCACTGGCCGAAAGCTTTGGGGCATATAAATATGCAGGTCAGCACACCGAAGGTAGTGAAAATTCAATTATAACAGATAAAATGAGATTTTCATTAAAATCTCAGAGCTGGTTCGAGTCTCTTTAAAATGGACATTTTTCAAATATGGAAATGATGGAGCGTATCTTGAAAGATCTTGTTGACACATTTTCAAAAAAATAAAATTCTCATGTCGGGCGCCGGCTCGGGCTCGTCGGAGGTACAAGAGCGAACCCTGTTCCGTTTCGTGTGTCGGTTTTTATCTGTCCGATGTACCTTCACCGATTTTTAGGCAATTCCAAACGTTTTCTAAATATTGACCAGAGTGTTCTTATATATAATTATTGAAATTTTGAAATATAAATATGTACATATATTTGTGTAGATATATGGAATTTGCGGTTATATACATTAAAATAGTTTAGACCTTTTAGTGTTCGTTATAACGAATTCATACATTTTGGAAAAAATCTCTGCTCAATTTAGACTGGAGAATGCTTTTCACTCATAATTTTATAAAATATACGTTTACTTTTACAGGGCGTAGTGCGAACTCGTGTGCCGCGGCCCGCGGCCGGCGCTTGGAATATTTCAATGTAGTCTTTGCTGTTTTAGTTGTCTAAATCAACGTACATATCAAAAACTTATAAATGAACTAACTATGATTACACTTACTGGTTACTTACTCACTAATATCTTAATGTAAAGAACTAACTGTAGTCGAGTACGTCACTTTGTACGTACTAATAATTATCATACTCTTTGCTAGGAACGAAAGTAAAACTATAAGCATTACTGTGAATGTAGAACATTTTCGGTTTCGATTAACATAATATCGTGAAGCTAAATCAAATGTCTCCGCCTCGTCCGCCATCGGCCGGCGCTTGCATGAGGCTGGGACACTGAATTCGGATTCAGGCCGTTTTAGGAACAATAAGTCATTTATAATTTACGCGCTACAACAATATTAAACTACACCAGGTCACTCAATATTGATTTAGTTTCCATTCTGGAACACTCCAAATCCTTTTAATCCACATATTATTATTATAACACTGACACTTTTGTTCATTATACATAATGTACGAGTGAAGACTTTATGGTTTGATTTGTGTTAAACATTATAAAGTTTAGTAAATACAATACTAAAAGTGTGAAATTAAGCCATAAATCTAGATGCGTGGGTGATTTAAAATTGTTTTCCTAATTCAGCGCCATAAGTCTACATTTCCTTCGATAGTCACTTTGCGACGCGCTCGTCGTCACTTTAAGGTCATAGCAGTAATTGCTGAGTCCGCTCGTGCGGTTGCGCTGTCACTGCGGAGGCGCTCGCTCGTCTCCGGGCGGCTGCGGGCCGCGGCGGCGCCGGCTGCGCGGCGTGTGGGCGGGGCGCGGGGCGGCAGATAGCGCCAGTAGGGCGGCGGCTCGGGCGCTTGCGCCTGACACGCCGCCACCAGCCCCGCCCAGTCGAAACGGTACGCGTAACGCTTGCCGTGTACCTGCGGAAGTGCGACGAGACATGTTACTGTTACCGCACATGCGCTCTGTGCGTACGTGACGTACGCATACGCCGGTGCGCAGCACCGGGCCCGCACGACTGCGGCAGGCCGCGGCCCGCGCCCGCGCGCGCTCTTATCCGACTAGCTCTTACGTGATCTTTTTATTTCATGTCCACTGCTACCAAAAAAAAACTTGGAAATAAAGATAATAGCGATTTTTATATCTACTTTCTATTCTTTTATACGAATGCCATGGCTATTTGTGATTCAAAAACATAATATAATTTTAAAATTTTGTTGATTAATACAGATGCTCTCGATTAGCTTAAAACACAACACTGACTGGCGTCATGGGTGCAGTGGCCCTGACCGTTTCGGCCCGACGCCACGATGTGCTTTCAAAACAATGGAGGAGCTCTAGATTCAATGTTACGTTTTTTCGTCCCAAACCATAACATTTTCTGTTTAAGCTAGCAGGGTGCGTTGGGTTCCATAATGGCCCGTCGACATCGATGCGGTGACAGATTTTGGGACCGTGTCACATTTTTATGCTTTGCAAAACACACTAAATGCTGTAAACGAGATCAAAATCGATTTGTTGTTTGAAAGATATTATTGCTGAAAATTTTTCAAAAGGATTAATTTACAGTAATGTTTTAAAGTCGTTGATCGATTTTATGGGAATCTGTCACATATTTTGTAGTTAGTCCACAGCTTCTTTCCTCATATTTTTAATACACTAATTACGCGTCCCTTCAAATAAATTTTAGATAACAATTGGAACTTACAACATTCATATTTAAAAATAATCGAAACTATGTTAGACCACATGATAACTTTCGATAACGATATATTATGATATCGTGATTGATTTCAACGAGACTTATC